>NIUQ01002096.1:0-24639 GCA_002796945.1 Plectus sambesii
ATTTTGCAGGCGAATAGTGAAGGCAGTTGAGGAAACGGTGTGGAAGCACAACATATTGTTTGTGTCATCGGCTGGCAACAATGGCCCCTGTCTCAGTACAAATGGATGTCCCGGTGCTACCTCGCCAGCTGCTATTGGTTAGTTAGTTATTTAAATTTCTTTTCAGCCTTGTGAATAAGAAGAATTTAATACGCGTATAATAGATAGCTTGTATCAAATGTCTTTATGCAACACAGTAGTGACTGGTTAATGCTTTATTTGAATTGATCCATGACTACCTTGTGAAGTTAGATGACTTTATAATTTACACATTAGTCAGATAATTGAGAAAATTTAACGATTGGTCTCACGACGATAATATTGCATTCGAATTTTTGCATTTGATAAATGGTTTTTTAAGGCGTTGGCGCATATCTGTCGCCAGAAATGGTGACAACTATGTACAGTGTTCGAGAAAAGATCCCACCTTCATCGTATCCGTGGTCAGCGCGCGGTCCATCGTAAGTTTTTACCTCGTTCATAAAGAATAATATTCAAATTTTGCGCTCTAAACTGTTTTTGTCGTGTTGGTTTAATAACAGTCTATTGATATTTCATCAAGGATAAACTTCTAAAACTTTATTAGGAAATTTATAATCATGATATAAAGGCGCCTGCGTACATTTGTTGCTTGCAACATAAACTTATAAAATGGCATGCATAAAATAAAAGATGACTTCTTAAATGTTTTGTGTATGTAGATAATTTTTACCTTATTTGTTAAACGCAACAGCGGCATGTATGAGCCTCGGATCCATTTTATTGATTTCAGTCCTGATGGTGCGTTGGGCGTTTGTATCAGTGCGCCAGGTGGGGCAATCACGGGTGTGCCAAAATACTCTCTCAAAGGTTCCCAACTGATGAATGGAACTTCGATGAGCTCGCCGAACGCTACTGGAACTATCGGTACTTTTGATTATATTTGATTACTTTAGTTTATACCATTTCCACTGAAATAACAACACCTTTCCACTGAAAGAGGACATTTTCCAAGTAATAATGCTCATGCTAAATCCGCTTCTTCGTCCTGTTTATTGATTGATCATAATCGTACTCTTTTTAATCAACGTTTTTTGCCTATTTCATTAAACGCCAATTTACTGAACATTTGAAGATCATTTTAAATAATCAAATTATTTGATGTTGGTTTACATTTATTAACACTCTTTTAACTTTTACTGCTCTTTCAGCTTGTTTGTTGTCGGCGTTGAAGGCCGAATCGATCCAAAATACGCCGCTACGCGTTCGTCTGGCGCTTTCGAACACCGCGCGACGACCGGATGGTCATCATCCGTTCGCCATTGGGCACGGTCTCGTTCAGGCAAGTGCATTCGTTTCTGACTGTCTCCTTATCGGCTCAAATAAGGATCTTTTACAAAATCCTGCATTAATAATTCGATGTTTATTAAAGTTAATCGCAGATTTTGCCTGACATTGTGTGAAAATTAATGTTCGACTGTTCGAACGTTCGACGCCGAAATGAAGTGAAAACTACTTGTGCCCAAGTGAAATAAGTAGTTGATGTAGTAAATTTTGTGCAGGTTGAAGCGGCGTATGAGTATCTGAAAAAGTACCACACGGTGATCGAGGAGGGTCTGACGCATTACGACGTCACTGTCGATACGACTAGCCGCGGCGTCTACTATCGCGAAAAGTATCAGACTGCAAGACCGCGGGAAGCGCTCATCTCCGTCGAACCCGTTTTCAAGGAAGAATTCGGTAATCGCTCCTTTAAAGAGATGATCAATTTGCTCTTTTCAATTGGCACGTATCGCAATTATTAGTCGTGCATGACAAGGCGGCCTAAATTGTTTCCTTTTTTGTTGAAAAATAAAAGAGGAAATGATCTACGCTTCGTCATACATGTCTAATAATTACGGTACGTGGCTATCGAAAATCGTCGACCAAACTTTCCTATAAACGCCATTTTTGCTTAATCAAAGACTAAAATGACGAATGATTGATTGCAGACAACGAAGCAAAGGTTAACTATGAAAAACACTTTGTGCTGCGATGCGATGCAAAGTGGGTGGAGCACCCGGAACACTTTGAGCTGATGAACCAACAGCGGCAGTTCAATATACGCATCGACGCCGCTGAACTCGAAGAAGGCGTCCCTCACTATACAGAGGTACTTTTCAGCCTATTTTATTATGACCGTTTGTCGAGGAACTGTTTGAGCCCATTTGGCTTCTTCTGTTTCATTCGCTCTTTGTAGATCAAGCGTGATTTAAAATCCTTTTATTGTAGGTTTTTATGGCTTTAAGTGCTCGCAGATTTTTCGTCAGAAAATCTCTTTGCTGATCGCTTTGCTATTTATTACATATATTTGAGAAAAACCGATCATGAATCTTGACAAGAATGGTGTCTCGTCAGAAAAGGCGGCCCATTAAGGAGCTTGACCGGCTAATTCGTTTAACTCGTCATTGACCCGGTTTAATATCGCTTAATTGAATCAAAGTCGTACTAAGGACATTCTTCATCATGGCATTAAATACAACTCTAGCTAATGTAAATGATACAAAACCGTGCCAACTATCTTACTCACTGAAAGATGTTGAATAAATTTTGCGTTCAGCTGCAAGCATTCGACGCCGACCATATGGAGATGGGTCCGCTGTTCCGCGTGCCTATTACTGTGATCTTGCCTGTGACGGTCGACGAGTCGACTCAGTTTGTCGTCACTAGGGACCTCACCTTGAAACCAGCCGAAGATCAGCGCCTTTTCGTTCATGTGCCTGAGGGTGCCGACTGGGCTAGTACGTTTTCGCTTTTCTCTTTAATCAAGGGTGTCAAAATAATTTCGGTCATTTTTTCAAAATAGTTGCTTGGCAACGTATGACAAGCTTCATCCAAAATTTTTATAATTTTAAGGGCTGTTCGATGACATAGATGATTTATGGAAGGTATAACAGTGCGGTAGGGAACGTTAATCGGGAAGGATTTAGTTTTAGTAGAAAATCGATTATTCTGTGAATAATGTTGTCGATGCTGATATGCTAATGTTTTAGTGATTGTTAATATGCTAATATTCTTTCGATTTAGTGTTCAAATTTCAATCGCACGACAGGGATCATTTCGCCAGATACGTTTTCCACGCTGTGCAGCTATTGCCCAACGAAAGCTACCGATCGCACGAAAGCTACAAGGTAAAAAATAACTTTGATTTTTTTATTGTGTCACGTTCCTAGTCACCAGTCGACTTTGTGTTTTGGTGTAGCTTTATTATTACCCGATCACTGTACCTTACAATTAAATGCCTGTCGTGTTGCACTTCTCTATCATGCTAAATCGAAAATATTTTATGAATTTAGATAATGAGATTTTTCCGCGTTTCAAAAATATGTTTATTTAATGGCATTGAATAGTGTACGGTAGCTGAAGACGATGAAAATATTTGGTTGTAGCAATATTGAATTTTGCAAATAAGATTATATTTAATGTTATTAACATTCTGCGCTCGCTGGATATAGCAAGTCCTTTGCAGCGGACAGGGGCAAATTTCATAAAATTCTTATGAAAATTAGACATAATTAAACTTCTGCATTATCATCATACGTTTTTGAACAAATGAGTGATGACAATGCAGATATGCAATTGCATGTCTAAATTTAACGTTAACATTATTTCTATAAAAATCGCCTTATGCAGGAAGTAGCGATTCGGTTGTTTTCATACTGTCAGTCTGATTTTAATGAATGCGGAAGGATGGCTGAATTTGTTTGATTGAGTAAATAACTTTCAGATGGTGACCCTGTCGGAGCAGGGCGAGTCGACCCAGGCGATGGCGGTCGTCGGTGGTCGGACGCTGGAGCTGTGTATAACCAAATGGTGGTCGAGTCTTGGCGACAGTAGCGGAACCTACAGCCTGGCATTCAGGGGAAATGTGCCTATTCCCACAGCCATAACTATCGTACGTTTTGTCGTTTTATCTTTTCATTTTGCCTCCTCCCCCCAAACTTTCGCTTTGAAATGTATGTGAGAACTTTTCAATTTTCAATTTCTTTCCGTCTCAGCTGAGTAGCGAGGCGACCGCTCAGTTCGGCATTGGCAACGGACTCGCCTTCGAGGAGGTGCACCCGGCGATCACTTTCCGCCACGTTTGTCATCCCACCCGTCCAGTCGATTCGAGGGTCGAACCTCTCGGACCGCGCGATCTGTTCCACGACGGGCGCCAGATCTACCGACTCCTGCTCACCTACAGCTTCACTGTTCACAAGGGCTCTGAGGTGTGCTTTTTGAGGATGGCGTTGATAGAGGATCTTTCATCATAATTTGTCACTTTTGCATTCCATTTCGTCAAACTAGCGTTGTGATTGAATGCAGAGATTGATGGCATTTTTAATGCATTTGAATGCAAAGGCGACGAATCATGAGGACAGACCCTCCATATGATTTTGGGAGAAAGTGAAAGATATTGAAACTGATTTGAGGCCAGGAATAAGGAGGATAATTGGCTAATTATGTTTTCCATCGGGGACCTATTTAATGAATTTCTTGTAATTGTAATCGGGGAAATTCGGCAGCGGGGAGGTGGCGACATATGGAGGAAGGGTTTCCCTCGTAAATCTCAAATAACCAATTTCTCGAAATTGCGATTACTACAGTTGTAGTTGAAACGATTTTATGAAAAAGAGTCTGCATCATATTTCATTAACTAAATTCAAGATTTTTTCATCACTCTTACCCATTTGGCTACCGCTTTTTAAAAGTTGCTTTGAGAAACCCCAATGCCGACAATAACAGCAGAACCTTTTTGCCCATGACTTGCATTCGTGTACTTGACGTATCACTTTCTTCTGCAGATGAACATCGAAATTCCCGGTCTGACCGACTACCTTTATGAAAATGAAATGGACTGTGTGTTGTGGATGGTGTTCTCCGCCAGCAAGCAGTTCATCGGCTCCGGGTCAGCCTATCCTAGTCGAGTAAGTGCTCATTTTGAATCGACTTCATCCGCCACTTTTTAAGCCAAAATTTTTCCAAGAGTAAAAAGAAATCTCGCCAGGTACTGTATTTGATAGAGATGAGCGCGCTGTTCGGTGCCTGAACACCGCTTTTCACCAAGAGTTATGGTCGTTTCTTGGTTATGTCGTGCGTAAATTGATAGAAAGAAGCGCTATCGACTTTGGAAGTAGTTTGCCTTATTCAGTTGAAGATTTCTTGTTACTGATTAGCAAGTTGTTGACTATAGGCCAAGTCGTACTTAACACAATGCTAGGGAATGTCCACAAAGTTTAAATTTTGCTCAAGTACACGATATGAAAACAAACCGTAGTATGTACTTACAGTACACCCTAAAACTGGAGAAGGGAGACTACAGAGTGAAGGTGCAAATTCGCCACGAGAATGAGGGGCTGTTGGAACGCTTCCGCGACTTACCAATCGTCTTGAACTACAAGTTGGCTGCGACGCTCAACTTGGACTGCTATGCAACGCTACCGCAGGCGGTGGCGGCCGATCCCAAGAAGTTCCCTGTATCAGGGATGCTTCCTGGCGCTCGCACTGTTGTCTACGTCTCCGCGATCCCCGAGGAAAAGTGAGTATGAATGATTTCTTGCGATTCTTGTAACTCTATGACTGAGAGCGGACTCTTCCCGTGCCTGTACGGGACACTATGACTCACGTGATAGCGTTACAGACTGCCGAAGCACGTGGCGGCTGGTTGCTATTTGGCGGGCGCCCTGACAGTTCCAAAGGACGAGCTCGGTCGCAAGACGGTGCAGTATCCCGTGAAATACATCATCACTGAATCAGGCAAGCGCGCGTCGCGCATCTCATCTGCTCTCAACGTCGTCGCCAAGAAGAAGGAGCTCTCCAAGGATCAGGAATTTAAAGGTACAGTGAAAACTGTTTTCTCTGATAAATAGGGCGCTGGTAGATTTTGATCGATATGAACGATTTCCGTTATAAACGATTTTTTCTCTGTTGAAAACTTAGGAGGCCGAAAATTCGGCANCTCTGATAAATGGGGCGCTGGTAGATTTTGATCGATATGAACGATTTCCGTTATAAACGATTTTTTCTCTGTTGAAAACTTAGGAGGCCGAAAATTCGGCACCAACCTAACACGATGTTGTAAGCGGATTACTCCTATAAGCGAAACCTCTGTAAAAGAACTTTTCTCTACTCCTTCCAATTAAACAACGATAAGACTACTAAAACTAGCACTAAAATTGTCTCTTGCGTAAGTTTATTTTGCAAGCGTGGATATAGCTAAATGTCTTCCGGATTTCAGATTCAATGCGCGATCTAAAGATTTCATGGTTGCTCAAGTTAACCGATAAAGAGAAGGCAGACGTACTTTTCAAGGAAATTCAACATGAATATGACCAACATTTGCCTCTTTATCTAACGCAACTACGGCGCCTTATGGAGAAGGTCAGCAATCTCTCTTTCCTATCTAATGCACTTTCATGGCAGAAATGATCATATAAGTATTTCTGGTATCAGCAACGAAATAATATCCGCTATTTTTATAATTGAATTCGTTTGAAACTCCATTTCGAAGGGCAATTAGCAGTGTTGAAACTATATTTCTAGCTTAGTTTTTGGTCTAGTAGAACGGATATAATTATTAACTTTACACAGCAAGAAAATGAATATTTCTCTTTGCTCTACTAAATAATTACATTACTTATAATATTGATTATAAGAAAGCGCATTATCAAAGGCAGTGCTTTTAATTGTTTGTTCTAGAGCTAATTATGAATGGATTTTCAGGATTCGGCTAAAAACCGCGACGCTATTCTGGCACTAATCGAAGAAATTCTATCGATGACAGTGCCTGATGAAGTGCTAAAGTATTCTGGGGCTAAGCAGGAGTTCAGCGAGGAAGGAATCTCGATGAAGCAGTATGTTTTTCCAATTTTTTCGATTATTGCTGGGGGGTGCATTCTTCTGGTGGTTGTACTCGGGGACAACGGGAGACTTTACTAGCGGGACGGAGACGTGAGAGGTGTGCGCGTCGTAGACGAACGAGCAGTAGGGGTTAAGTGAAAAGCTAGAGAGGACGCGATCACGAGGGATGAGGCCATTAGTTAGACTAACGAGATGACCCTATGACATGTCATGTATCCTTTCCGATCACTGACGTCATCGCGTGTCGACATTGTCGACACTAGCGCCACTCCGTAACAATGGGAAAAATTTGCAGAGAAATGGAAGCGCGGCGAGCGGCGATCGTGGAGGCGTTGGCGGCGCGGGCGTCAGTGACGGCCGACGCGCACCTGGCGATCTCGACGCAGGACATTCCGAAGTCGTTCCGTCACGGCGTCCCCTCGCGAGTGGACGCGGCCGGCGCATCCGCCCATCACCATCAGAAGGGAGCGAGGAAGTCGATATCGTCTTCTACCGCTTCTACTGCCCCTCTGTCGCCCCCGACGAACAATGGAGGTGATGACGTGAAGAACGAGCATGCGGCTGGCAAAGAGCAGAAACGATCAGCGAGCGGCCAGAAGCAGTCGTCCATTGCTGATTTCCTTATCGTAGATGAGGATAAGAACAAGGACAGCAACGGCGACGAGGAGCTCGCCGCTGTCGTCAGCGCATCGCCGCCCAAACATTCCCACTCGCCGCCTAGAGTAAGTGCGACTTCTGGATTATGCACGGGAGCTTAGAAGAACGGGTTCTTCTATTGCCCATGTTATTTCACGTGGTGAAACACAACCTTTTGGCATACTATAATGACAAAGTATGGACTTTGTAGCGATTCGCCTCTTTTAAACATTGCTTTTGTCCTTCCCAGCAAAAATTTTCCAATACGTATCGCCAATATTATTCCCTGACAATGATAAAGTCTACTATTGGTTACACCGCGAAGAAGTTAGCTGCAAATTGGCATATGTACTTTCACTCTCTTATGCACGTAAAATGTGTGTATTCAAATTAGCTGAATGTGAATGTTGCAAGCTGCTTGCAGAAATTAGTTTATTCAGCAGAATTTCACAAAAATATCGTAGCGAAACACAATGTCGACGGATTTGTGAAAAATAAATATTTTTCAGGTGATTGTGACACTGCGCGAATTGGACGAGGCGTACGCGAACTTACTCAGATGGGCAGAACCAATAGATGCAAAAGTAACTCATTCCGTTGATAACTTTTCATGGGTAATCGTTAATCGGCTGATTTTGAAGGCGTTGTTGGTGAGTGCAAAGCACGCCGTAGCCCACACTCACTTCGCGCGCGCTCTCAAACTACTCCACAAGGCCAACGAAGAGCGACCTTCCACCGAACTCGATCAACTTTGCGTCGAGGTCTGTGTTGTGGCTTGTCCTTGTGGGGATACAAGAGCGTGATCTTATTTCCTTTTCAAGGTCAAAGCAGTCAACAATAAGATAGGTAGCGAAAGAGAGCGAGATCAGCTAAGAACGAACTAACACATAATTTAGGCCAATATTTCGCAATAACAATGAAATACTGTCCTTTAGGAGAATGACGAAAGCGAGCGAGGCATGCAAAAGAATGTTATTCTCCATAAATTTATATTAAAGCTAAATTTAACCAATTAAAATATACTGCGGATTGCGCGGCTTAGCGCTGACTTTGTGCTCAGGCATAGAGGTAAGGCGAGCAGGCTAACAGTAACTACTTTTAGTACAACTAAATAGCTTAATTATCAATCTTAATATATATTTATCTAACCTAATCATAAATCATTCACCATACATGCATAAAATAAGCGGGGAGTCGAGGGCAATTCGTGGCGTATCGTCAACGTCTTGCGAGGCTAACCGTTGAAACTGTTCATTTCAGCTCTGCGATCAGCTGGGCTGGCACCACGTTGCACTGTTCCACAAGAACGCCTCGCTCATCAAGCACCCTCATCACTATCGTTTGTTCTAGATGAAGCTATCTGGTTGGACGACTAAAAATGAGCATCTATCGCGCCCCGAATGCGCCTTTTTTTGTTTAGCCGCGTTTCTACTTGCAAAATTACGCATTTTATTCCGCATGCTTAGTATAATATTGCCTTAGTAGGACAGTTGTTATCTATTGTACAATATGGCGAGCGGTACGTTGTGATTGTATGCTCCTAGTATAAAAGAACAAAACTAAATATTATAGAATGTTCTAAAAGATGGAGTCAGTGGCATATTTACAATTGGAATGACGCGTGGTTTTTCGCAAGTATAAACGCGGTTTTAGGGCTTTTTGACAAATTGAAGTCTCAGCGCTACGTACACACTGTTGCCTGATCGTTCAAAATGTCGCCGTTGGCTTCTGCAAAATATATGCGTGCTAAGACATGTTGAAATGTCCTTAAAGTTAGATGATGATGGATGATCATTGTAGATAAGTCAAAAAGGGCGAGAATTTTGAACGGTCGTTTTGCTGTTTGAACCGGTCATGTGCTAGACATAAAATATTTTCATAATTTCAGGCAGCATAGAATAATTGTCGCTATTTCTGACTGCCGTATGTCCTCATGGTCTGCTGATAATAGTCATTAGGTCGGCCTATTTGATTGCATTTTATCCCGATTCTTACCCCGACTCGAGTTAGACAGCGCAATGTCCCACTAACTTAAGCGGCTACTGCTATTTAACGCGTGCGGCGTGTAGGTTGGCAAAGTTGTAAGTGACTGTAGCGATAAATTACACTCCTTTGTATGGCTTATCAGAATTGTGCTGGGACGCTTTTGGAATATTGAAAGGATTGTTGCGTGCTGTGATGATTTTAAGGCTTATTTTTAATCTTCCTTTTGCGTTTTACGATTTAATTACAACCTCTTTCGCGCTTGATGATTGTCTCCATAATAAAGATTATTATTTGCTCGGCTTTTGTCTTCATTTGCTACCGACCGCTGGTGCTACCACAGCAAAAGCGCTCATAATCATATTATGGGTTATCTGTGGAAAGAGATCTCCTTTGCGATTGTGGCGGATCGTAAGTTTTATTACCTCGATATCGCTTGGTAAAGAGCAAACGACGCTTGATGACCAGTTTTACATAGTGTTTTTGTTAAAGATTGCTTTTTCGAGCAGTATATCGGGTTAGGCCTCGAGTATTTACCGAAATAAGACCCTTGGGTTCGTTTTTTAAGCATGGTGGTCGTGTTGTCCTATACTTTCGGAACAAATGACTACTTCGTGCTCATTTCAAAGTGCCGCTCATAAAAGGATAAGTATCGCGTGGCCTAACAAGACTATAATGCATATAATATCTCTAATTACAGACTAGTCAGAATAGTTGAAAAGCCATGTTAACATTGCGACGTTCGCTCGTGCATTCGCGACGATGGAGCAGACTGTTGTCGTCGCCAGCATCCTCGTCTTCCAGCGGCGCTTCGGCGACAACGTCGACGTCTGATCAGTCGACGGCGACCGCAGAACCAACGAATCTCTCGGATATCGGCGACTTCGACGTGGCGTCGATGTTCGTGAAGACATTGACAGAAGAGAAGGCGGCATCCTTCCCTCGGCTACTCAGGGAGTCCAAGCTGATGCAGCTCGGCGATATCAGCGGGCGAGTCGTCATAGGCAACATTGTCCACGTCATGGCCGACGACCTGTACATCGACTTTGGCGGCAAATTCGACGCCGTCTGCAAAGTGCCCAGGATGAGACAGGATAACCAGTCCGGCAGGAACAATCCAGAGTTAGTTTCATGCTTTGCTCGGCGGTAGATGAGGATTTTATAGTCAGAATTATTCGATCAGTAACAAGAAATTGTGCCAGACACCGTAGGTGGCAAAGATGAGCTGGGTTGTCGATGCGAATACACTATTTCTCCCCATAGAGGATAATCATTTCTTGATTTTACGTGCATTAATTGATAGAAAGTTGGGCTATCGGCTTTATATGCAGTTTTCGAAGAAGTCTTATAACTGATTGGCAAATTTTGACTATGGACAGTTTGGAGTATACCCTACCGCGATTACTGCAATAATCGCTTCATTTCACATATTCTCTAATGAGCAGAAATAAGAAGGATACCACCGAGACTATTTGTCGCCACTTGCAGACGATACGTGCGCGGTGCATCGGTGCTGCTACGATTACACGATCTGGAATTGTCGGAGCGCTTCCTCGGTTCGAAGGTCGATCTGACCCTCCTGGAAGCCGACGCCACCTTGATCGGATTATACAGCGGCGGTGGTGTGGGCCAAATCCTCGATAGATCACGCGAAACTGCCGTGCGCCAGTCGAAGAAGACCAGTGCAACTCCCGACTCACAATCAGAGCCCAACGTACAGCAAAAGGCCCCCGCCACCTCCGAACAGTCTCATACGCCAACTTTTACCGAGTCGTAAGAACGTGGCCGCTTATTGCGCCATGTTCCTCGTCGAATATTGCAGAATGCCTTCATCAATCTTGATTTGTTAAATCGCTGTTTGTCGTGTTTATTGAATGGCTCGATAAAGTTTATGCTATCAAGTTGTCTACGTGCTACTCTAAATCCTATCGGTTTTGAACCGACGGTTATGCGAGTATTTGTTGAGCCTGTTTGCTGATCAAAGTGCCGATCGCGCGTGCGTGGGGAAAACAGGTACTTGTTTACGGCGGACGTGCCGTGCATGAAACTGCGATACGTCTGGCGGTGGGGATACTAGAAAACAAGCCTCTGCGCCAAAACATTGCAACCTATTGGCCGCAAATTTTGCTCATCAAATAGTGGGAAAGGATAGAGCGCGGGTAAATAACTAAACGCGCTTTCTTTTAGATTATCCTAAACCTTTCCAAAAACGTTGGAGCTTTATTTGAAAATAAAATTTTGAGAAGACTTTTCGGAGAACGTAATACTTTTCCCTTTATTTTCAGCAGCTGTCTACTCTGAGCGAGTAATAATTTTGAAAATTAGAAAAGAGAAATGGCGTTCACAAAGCTGTCAATCGACAAGGTGGATCTCAAGGATAAGCGCGTGCTCATCCGCGTCGATTTCAACGTGCCGCAGAAAGATGGCAAGATCAGCAACAACCAGCGCATCGTCGCCGCCATCCCCACCATCGAGTACGCCATCGAGAAGGGCGCCAAGTCCATCGTTCTTATGAGCCATCTCGGCCGACCTGACGGCTCTAAGCAAGCCAAGTACACTCTCGAACCCATCGTCGCTGAGCTGAAGACGTTGCTGAAAAAGTAAGAATATTGGCTTTGTCTCATCGTTCGGGTGCGGTGTATTTCGGATTGTTCATTCGTATTTTGATATACCATAAATCCTCCAATTATGGGCTCCTTAAGTGTGATTAAAGCATTAAACGCCTGTCCGGTATAGGTTAACACTGAACCCTCATTCAAATGCGACTACTGATATCGTACTATTTATTTTATTTATGAATGATATCTTAAATTTAAATGGCGATTAAATAAAACAGATTCTCTCTTTCTCTCTCTAACGAATGTGTAATCATGCATCATTGAAACTAGAAACGCTCTTTGTTAAGCCTAGGTAAAAATATAATCACCAAGGGCGATTTTTGGAGGAATTAGGGTACTTTTAATTTTCTTCCCTGCATCGCAATATAAGAATTATGATTCAGGGATGTGAAGTTCCTGAAAGATTGCGTGGGATCAGAAGTTGAAGAGGCTTGCGCCGATCCAGCTCCCGGCTCGATCATCCTGCTTGAGAACCTGCGCTTCCACGTCGAGGAGGAAGGCAAAGGCGTCAACGAGAAGGGCGAAAAGGTTCCTTTCATCTCTCCTTAACATTTTAATTTTTCAACTTTTGATGTTTCAGTTAATATATGAAAATTCAGCGACCAATATTGTATTTGCGTGGTTTAGTTATTATATTAATTTGAAATTATTATATTGTGGTGAGAGAACCGTTTTGTGTTTTTTGGATGACAGCAAAAATGAATATAGCTCGAAAACTGAATGTCTATCAGCGATACGTTTAAGCTTGATGATCTGTGAAATTTCGATCTCTGAAGAAAAGACAGTCGCTTTAAACTGACTTATGTTTGCAACAGTGATAAAAAAGTTCATGCTGATAATAGCTAACGTCTTGTTTAGGTCAAGGCGAACGCCGATGACGTGAAGAAGTTCCGGGAGTCGCTCTCGAAGCTGGGCGACGTCTACATCAACGATGCCTTCGGTACCGCTCATCGTGCTCACAGGTGGGATAATAGTCTACTGTACTCGTTGCGCACTGGAATTAAATCAGTCATACTCGCAACGTTTTCATTAATAATTAATATGAGATTTAATTAGCCAAGCTGCTCAAAAAGTCAATAGAGCATCTTTTTAGCAGTTTATCCACGTAAAACCTTATTAACTTTGGGGTCGTATGAACGGCGATATTCGTACCTTTGTCCTAATTTCGGTATTCAGTAAAACGGCACCATTCGCTTGATGTATATATATTCGATGTATATTTTCAGCTCGATGGTAGGAGTGAAACTGGATCAGCGCGCAACGGGCTTTCTGATGAAGCGCGAGCTCGAGTATTTCGCCAAGGCGCTCGACCAGCCCGCTCGGCCATTCCTCGCGATCCTCGGCGGTGCCAAGGTGGCCGACAAAATCCAGCTGATCACCAATCTGCTCGATAAAGTGCGTTCTATTGAGCTTCATTGATTTAATTTCCTCCATCACCCAAACTTAGCGTCTGCGCTTACTTCTTAACCTGTGCGTACTATGTGAATAATTCACGCAGTGCGCATTTTAGCAGTTTTGCATATTAACTCCCCCTGTCACCACCACGTGCCTTGATACTTTGTAAATCATTTCATTATGCAATTAATTGATTCGTTTAGGTGGACGAAATGATTATCGGTGGAGGAATGGCGTTCACCTTCCTGAAGGTGACGGACAACATGAAGATTGGCAAGAGTTTGTACGATGAAGAGGTGAGCTAGCGACTAGAACATCTCCTTCGGGACCTTTTTTGCTGACATTGGTGTTTCTCTTTTTCAGGGCGCTAAGATTGTGAAGGACCTGTTGGAGAAGGCGAAGGCAAAGAATGTCAAAGTACACTTGCCCACGGACTTTGTTACTGGAGACAAGTTCGCCGAAGACGCCAAGGTCGGCTCTGCCGACGTTAAGGGTGGCATCGAAGACGGACTTATGGTACGGTTTATATAGTTAGATTTTTCGATCACTAACAAGAAGTCTAGCCAGACACCGTAGTTGACAAAGATGAGCCAACTTTCCAGTGTTTGAACACCGTTTTCAATCAAGAATGATGGGCATTCTTTGATTTTGTACGTGTGTAATTGAAATGGAAAGGAGCGCTAGTGACTTTCGAAGCAGTTTGCCTTCTTTAATCGAAGATTTCTAGTTACTGATCGATAAATATTAACTATGAAATAACATCATTTATCGTCCTTAATGTGACCTTCAGGGCATGGACGTTGGTCCCGAAACGACCAAGGCATTCGCCGAAGTAGTCTCCCGGGCAAAGACGATCGTTTGGAACGGACCCGCGGGCGTGTTCGAATTCCCCAACTTCGCCAAAGGAACCAAGGGTCTCATGGACGCCGTCGTTGAAGCTACCAAAAAGGGCGCAATCACCATCATCGGTATGACTTGCAGTCATTAACCGAACAGAGTTTAAAATGTTTAGTTCTGTTTGTATATCTCCTATCGGTCAGTTAATGTATCAGTCAGATTCGCGCCTAAAAAGCTTTTTTGCTGTGGGACCGAAATGAACTAATCTGTTAACGGCCGAAAAAGATTGCCTCTTTAGCAGTATATACATTATGCAAATTTTCGCCGACGGTCACGATTTAAAAACGAAATATAGCACAGAGTCGTTAAGTTAATTCATTTCACTTGTTTGTTCACAGGCGGCGGTGATACGGCGACTGCTTGCAAGAAGTGGGACACGGAAGACAAAGTGAGCCACGTGAGCACTGGAGGCGGCGCCAGTCTCGAATTGCTCGAAGGTAAGATAGGACTTTTCTATTTTTTGGATGTTGCCACGAAGTCGATTTATCAAATTTAGCTAGGAATTTACGGGAGTAGAACAACACAAGTTGTGAAAGATTTTAACCAAATCTTCTCATTCAACACAGAATCGAGATATTTCTAGCTTTCTCTTTGAAATCGGAAAAAATATCACATACCTTAATATTCAGCCATACTAGTACGATTGAAGCGCTGTTGAACTCTGTGATTGCCTGACGCTCTGATTATTTGCAAAAGTGTCTGTGACGATTGGATACAAAACTGATTTCATCATTTTCAGGCAAAGAACTGCCGGGCGTGGATGCACTCTCGCCTGCTTGAGAAGGTTTTGTCTTCACTAGACGCAAGATCGATCTATTTAAATTAGCTACTCATGTGTCACATAATACGAGTCTTGTTTGTGTTTTTTCTACCCTATTCAGTGCTGATGCCTAGGTTCCATTTGATCATGCTCAGTGTTTAGAACGGCCTATAGTTTTTAGTATATATGTTTCTTAGTTTTGTTATTTGTCGTTCTCTGCTTGCATTAATAATGCTAATTGTGATTGTGGTAAGTATAAAAGTAAAATTACAACCTGGGACTATTTTAAAAGACGTCTGATGGCGTATACCGACATACCACACCACAGCAACGAACGCTGTCAGTTATTTCCTGTGCAACTTTATGTTATTATATTGTTTGAGCGAAAAATTATTCGACAGTGACAGTAACTGTAAAACCTTTACTAAAGTGCTCTTGTTTTTCTGTGAGACGTGCTTAGCTCGCAGCCGTCTTCGCGTGCTTTCTCAATTCACAATTGATCATTGTTCTGCTTCAAAGCAGATTTACAATAGAGTATAGCATTTTTTGAGACTGTCGCAAAATGAAACATGGAGGGAAATAGGCTAGATGGCAATGAGTGGATCATGATGGATGCGAAGTTGCCCGATCACAGGTGCGTGTGGAAAACAGATAGTAGCTCACGCCGGACGTTCCTTACACGATACTGCAATACGTCTGGTGGGGGTACAATAGATAACATGTCGCAGCGCTTAAGTACAACCAATCGGCCGCAAATATTGCTCAACTCATTTAGTAGTGGAGAGAGAAGCAACACGGGTGAATGAATTTACGCGTTGGATACTTCCCTTTTTCATTTCAGCAGCAGCAGCAGCTATCGACACAGAGCGAGCAAACATAGTGACAAGTGAAAAAAGGAACATGTCTTTTACAAAGCTGGCGATCGACAAGGTGGATCTCAAGGATAAGCGTGTGCTCATTCGCGTCAACTTTAGCGTGCCGCTGAAAGACGGCAAGATCAGCAACAATAAGCGCATTGTCACCGCCATCCCTACCATCAAGTATGCCATCGAGAAGGGCGCCAAGTCTATCGTTCTTATGAGCCACATCGGCCGACCTGACGGCTTTAAGCAAGCCAAGTACACTCTCGAACCCGTCGCCGCTGTGCTGAAGTCGCTGCTCAAAAAGTAAGAATTTACTACTTCTGACTGTCTCGGTACGGCATATTACGCATTTTGCATGCACATTATTGATATATTTTGATTTTCTTTCGCCCATCGCAGTGTAATAATCATTATTCAGGGATGTAAAGTTCTTGAACGACTGCGTAGGACCGGAAGTTGAAGTGGCTTGCGCTGATCCAGCTCCTGGCTCGATCATCCTGCTTGAGAACCTGCGCTTTCACATTGAAGAGGAAGGCAAAGGCGTCAATGAGAAGGGCGAAAAGGTTTCTTTCATCTATCCTCAACATTTTAATTTTCCAACTTTTGATGTTTTAGTTTAAGGGCAGCATCCCTCACCCCTACTTCAAAGGAATGTACCATAGATTACTTATGGCTATTTAAGGCGAGCTGGCTGCGAAATGTATCTACTTAAATAATAATTATTTAACGGTTAAGCAGCTTGTCATAGGCAACTGAGACATTGTATTGTACATTCCTTTGGGCTAAAAGTGACCGCAGTTCCCCTTTATATAATGAAAATATAGCGAGAAATATTGTAATATCATTGCTAAGATGCTATGGCAACGAAATTTTACGTTTTGAGATGGACATATCATTAGATAGTTTGAATTCACCTTTTCGTGGTGAGAGAAACGTTTTGTGTATTTTGGATGAAAGCGAAAATGAGTTTAGTTTGAAAACTGAATGACCATTATCGACACATTTAAGTTCAAAGATCCATAGACTCTTGAATTCTGAACAAAAGGCAGCTGCTATTAAATGAATTTAACGTTTGCAACACTGATAAAAATTAATATCAGTAATAGCTACTGTCTCCTTCAGATTAAAGCAAACCCCGAAGACGTGAGGAAGTTTCGGGAGTCGCTCTCGAAGCTGGGCGATGTCTACATCAACGATGCCTTCGGAAATGCTCATCGAGATCACAGGTGGGATAATATAGCCTACTGTATTCGTTGTGCAGCATAATCAAATGATTCATGCTCGCAAATTTTTCATTAATCAAAAGTATAATATTTAATCAGCTAATCTGCTCAAAAAGTTGATAGCGAATCTTTCTAGAAATTTAAGCAGATAAAAATGCACGAGCTTTGGGGCGGGATTAATGGCGGTGTTCGCATCATTTAAATATTTCCGATATATGTTTTCAGCTCGATGGCGGGGGTGAGACTGGATCAACGCGCGATGGGCTTCCTGATGAAGCGTGAGCTCGAGTACTTCGCTAAGGCGCTCGACCAGCCCGCTCGACCATTCCTCGCGATCCTCGGCGGCGCCAAAGTAACCGACAAGATCCAGCTGATCACCAATCTGCTCGACAAAGTGCGTTTTCTTAAGCGGCGTGATTTACTTTCTTCCGTCATCGGCACTAATCGTGAGGCCTATTAAGCGTGCGGAAAATTTGAATAGTTTACACGACACGCATTCAATAAATTTACATCTCACTCCCCCCCCCCCCTTCAGAAGTCTATATCTCCTCGAAACGTTGATAACTATTTCATTATGCAATTGATTGGTTTGTTCAGGTAGACGAAATGATTATCGCTGGAGGGATGGCGTTCACGTTTCTCAAAGTCGCGAAAGGCATGAAGATTGGCAAGAGTTTGTACGACGAAGAGGTGAGCTAACGATCGGAGCGTCTCCTTTCGGGATGATTTACTTTGCTGACATTGGTGTTTCTCTTTTTCAGGGCGCTAAGATAGTAAATGATCTGTTGGAGAAGGCGAAGACAAAGAATGTCAAAGTACACTTGCCCACGGACTTTGTTACTGGAGACAAGTTCGCCGAAGACGCCAAAGTTGGCTCCGCCGATGTCAACTCTGGCATCGAAGACGGACTTATTGTAAGCTTCTTTTGATGGTTTTCGCCTCGTTGTGGAGCATGTTTTACTTTTATGTGCGACGTTTTTTCCGGTCTAAGAGCGCTTGAGAGACGTTTATTTTTTCCCTCTTATGTATCGACTCTTTTGAAAATCTTCAAAATTTCTGCTGAACAGCTGCTATCTATCAAGTGCAAAAATTACGGTTATAAATCGTAACAAGGCGCACTCACATCGCTCCTTTTTTCAAGTTGCCTCACATTGTACCGGAATGTCTCGCTTCACATTATATTCATCGTCGTCAGTTAAAAAATATTTGAATAGGGGTAGATTTCGAAAATCGAGCACAGTGTCTCGCCATTTTGCGTATATGGAAGAAGTATTCCGATCGCATAACAATCCAATATGACATCATTAGTTCGGTTTCATATCGCCTACCTAAGCTAAAGTCGCACTTTGCGGATGCTCTCTAAAATTGCGTTAAGTGCAACTTTGTCTAAAGTTCGCGTTATGACACTGAACCATTATCGACCTGCTGTCGTCTACAGGGTATGGACATTGGTCCTGAATCGACAAAGGCATTTGCCGAAGTGATCTCCCGGGCAAAGACGATTGTTTGGAACGGACCCGCGGGCGTGTTCGAGTTTGACAATTTTGATAAAGGAACCAAGGGACTTATGGACGCTGTCGTCGCAGCCACTAAAAAGGGCATGCTTACCATCATCGGTATTGCTTGCAGACATTTACTGTAGAAAGATCAAAGAGTGCAAGACAATTGACGTATTTCGTTTCGGTTAGTGAATGTGTCAGTCAAATTCGCGCCAAAAATCATTTCACGGTGGGACCAAAATGCGTTATTGGGGTTAACAACCGAAAACTGTTGAAGTTTTGATAGCACGTAAATTATTCTAAACAACGTCAACGACGACGGTTTAAAATCGAAGTGTAAGAGAAAATTGTCGAGATATTTCATTTGTTTGTCACAGGCGGTGGTGACACGGGGACTGCTTGCAAGAAGTTTGACACGGAAGACAAAGTGAGCCACTTGAGCACTGGAGGCGGCGCCAGTCTCGCGTTGCTTGGAGGTAATGTTGCACGTTTCTATTGGGTTGGCGGGATAGTTTTGCGTCTTTTCTAGCAGAAGATAGTATTCAAAAGACGCTAAACTTTCCGGTCAATCCAGTATTTTTGCATTCTGCCATTTTGCACGCACTAATGAGCTCCCCATCGCTCACGAGGGGTCATGTTCTGTTCCATTCCCCCTTCTAAACATTTATCCTCAATCCTTTCATTTTCATATTTTATTAATTATTTACTGACAACACTGGTATATGATATTCCAACATTCAACTAGAGAAAGATCTTTCTGTCTTACTTTTTGAACTAGAAAAAAAATCACGCACCAAGATAGTTATACTTGTACTCTTTATACACTGTTGCACTCGGTGACTGCGTGACATTGTAATTATTTGCAAATACGTCTGTTTGTGTTGATTGTACATAAAATTGATTTCATTGTTTGCAGGCCAGGTTATGCCGGGCGTGGATGCACTTTCGCCTGCCTGAGAAGGTTTTGTCTTCAGTAGACGCAGGATCGACCTATTTATTAGCTACTCACTTGCCTTATACTGTGAAATTCACTTATAGCGGTTTTGCTTATACAGTCGACTCTCGATATAACGGCACCCCTCGGGACCGGCCCCAGCTGACGTTATATCAAGAGTGACGTTATATCGAGGGTCATTTTGCCTTAATTTCTTCTAGGGCCAACCAAATCGGGCCCAACCAAGGTGACGTTATATCGAGAGTGACGTTATATCGGGGTGCCGTTATATCGAGAGTCGACTGTACTGATAACTTTGGCCGGTCCCAAAGTGTCTCTTCCCTTATAAATAAGTTCGTTTAAACTGATCAAAGAATCGGTAGACCTGTCTTCAGATAATGAGCTAATTGGGATCAATGCAGTTGACATTAATTTTTGCAAGTATGGCAGAAGGAGGCTCCGTTGAATGTATTAGGGACGCTATAGTGTAGCTAGCGTGCAACTTCAGCGGTTGTCAGCTTGTCGATATGTCGCAGCCTTTAAAAAGAAAAAATGATTCTCAGGCCGATAAACTCGCGATTATCCAGTATCATATGTCACCGAAAGGAACTCAGCTCCAGACAGCTGAGCACTTTCAATTCAAGCAGCAAACTGTACAGAGCGTTCTGAAAGAGATAGAAGCTGGATAGCGCGCTGCTCGAATGGTTTCGTCAGAACAGAGCTGTTCGTCCCGCTTGCTCGATCGACGGTGACATGTATTTGAACACCGCCAATGAGCTTGCATCGTAAAGGGATTCGAGCAAGTCACGATGCCGTGGATTTCTCGATTCAAGAAGCGTCACCACGATACTGGCCTTCGGAAATGCATGGAGAGAGGGCAAAAAACTGCCGCCTCTCGCTATCGGACATTCCTAGAATTCTCGCTGCTTCATGAACGTGCGCCACATTCTCCTGGAATACCATGCAAATTGAAAGGCGTGGATGATGAGCTCTATGTTTGTAAGCTGGCTTCAGAAATTGAGTGGGAAAATGATCTCTGACGGCTATCGGAAAATCGCTCTCCTACTCGATAATTGTCCATCACATCCCCATCAAGTGGAAAATCTCTCCAACATTGAGGTGCCCACTCAATGATCCAAAATTTGCACTTCGTAACATATTCCTTCAGTTCTTCTTCCTGCCGCCAAATACGACTTCGAAAACGCAACCGATGGACGCCGGAGTGACTCGCGCTTTCAAACTTTTCTATCGAAAGGAACTGTGTAGGAAAAAATTGGCGGCGTTGACGAGCAACATCCCATTCAGTTGGACAATTCTCAATGCTTTGCGCGTAGCTATGTGGGCGTAGGGTGAGGTCAAATCCAAGACCATCGCCAATTGCTTTAAGCATTGCGGTTTCGTTTCCACCATGAGTGAGGACAATATCGTCGCTTTGCCCCAAGATGACGCGATCGCTGACGAAAGCGATAACATTTTCGCGCGTCTTATCGAATATCAGCCTGCAACGGTCACCTCTCCTATGGACGTTAACATATACTTGTCAATCGACGACAAAGTTGTTACTAGAGAGGTGCAGTCAATTGTCGAGATTGCTCACAGGAATGATATCCAGCTTGAGCTGTCAGATTCCGAAGGAGATGAGGAAAAGGATAATTCAAGAAATGAAGCGCAGCCTCGCAATTAATGAGACGCTTCAAATGATTCAGAAACTGCAGCGCTCGATCAACTGTCACATAATAGATAAGGGGTCGTCGAAATTGTGTCACAACACCTTGAATTCTGTCAATTGTTTGTTCGAATCGCAATCCATTTCAGTGTGGTGCCAAATGTCCAACGAACAATATTTGCGTCCTCTGTAATAAAACTCCCTGACAGCCACACAGCTCAATTCATTTATATTAATCATATTTAACTGCTTCCCAACTTCTGTTTGGTCTATTGTTTGTGCAGGGCTGATAACATTTTAACGATAAGTGTATTTTACCGACCAGAAAATTTCAATCTCCTGTGTACTGCTATAAGCGACTGAAACTGTGCGACTTTGTTGGTTTTGCTCTTTACTCCTTAATAGCTTTTTGCAATGTCTCACTAATATTTATTTCAATTGTATAAATTAAACCAAAAATATGCTAAAAACACTGCTTCAGTACGCATACTATGATTTCACTAGCCGACACCTGTCTTGGCCACGCTTCTTGACTTCAAATAGCGCTTAAGGGCATTGTATTTTTTATTCCGGTATTTCAATCACTATGAGGAATTTCGCTCATATTCGTCGAAGTACCGGTTAAAATGAGCCGGTTCCCCATTTACTGGTACAGTCGACTCTCGATATAACGGCACCCCTCGGGACCGGCCCCAGCTGACGTTATATCAAGAGTGACGTTATATCGAGGGTCATTTTGCCTTAATTTCTTCTAGGGCCAACCAAATCGGGCCCAACCAAGGTGACGTTATATCGAGAGTGACGTTATATCGGGGTGCCGTTATATCGAGAGTCGACTGTATTAGCGAATTTCACTGTGACTTTTTTCAAGAATTTAACCGACATATTTCAGTGATTACGTTATGTGTGGGACGTCTCGCAATAAGTTATTTTTAATTTCAAAAAGCATTTGCTCTCGCACTCTTCTGATTGAAATCAGATTAAATAGAGCGAGAACATCCAGTGGGAGGATAGCTTATTTTCAAGAAAAGTAAAAAAGTCTTGTTCGCCCTGCAATTGTACCATTCGAAAGCTGAAGAGCATGGCGAAATAAATTGCCTGCAGTGCCTGGAATACTGAAATTGTCGGATACGGTGACAATTGATAGTTTATAACGCCACATGGGTCTTCATCTGTCATGAGATGTCTTCATCAATCTATTAGTTAAATCGCTGTTCACCGTGTTTATTGGATGCCTCGATAAAAGTCATGCTCTCAAGTTCTCCACGTGCAACTTAAAATCCTATCGGTTTCGAACCTACGGTTACGCGAGTATTAGTTGAGCCAGTTTGCTAATCAATGTGTCGATCGTGGGAACGTGTGATAAACATGTGCTTGCTTATGGCGTATATGTATGTAGTGATACTGCGCTTGATCTGGGGGAGGGATACGAAAACAAGCCTCAGCACCATTTTAAAACTCATTGCTCATTTAGCAGTGAAAGAAAAAGCGGTGCATGGGGATAAATATACGCGTTGGCTACTTTACTTTGTCATTTAAGCAGCAGCGACTCAGAGAGAGCAAACTTAGTGACAAGTGAAAAAAGGAACATGTCTTTTACAAAGCTGTCGATCGACAAGGTGGATTTGAATGGGAAGCGCGTGCTCATTCGCGTCAACTTCAACGTGCGGCAGGAAAATGGCAAGATAAGCAACAATCAGCGCATCGTCGCCGCCATCCCCACCATCGAGTACGCCATTGAGAAAGGCGCCAAGTCCATCGTTGTTATGAGCGACCTCGGTCGACCTGCTTGCTGCAGGGAAACCAAGTACACTCTCGAACCCGTCGTCGTTGAGCTGAAGACGTTGCTGAAAAAGTAAGATTTTATTTTTTTGTCTTTTTCAGGTGCTGAACATTTCGGATTGCTCATTCATATTATTGATCTATTACTGCTTTTCTTCCGCGCGTCGCAATATAGTGATCATTATTCAGGGATGTGAAGTTCCTGAACGATTGCGTGGGATCGGAAGTTGAAGAGGCTTGCGCTGATCCAGCTCCCGGCTCGATCATCCTGCTTGAGAACCTGCGATTCCACGTGGAGGAGGAAGGCAAAGGCGTCAATGAGAAGGGCGAAAAGGTTTCTTTCATCTATCCTCAACATTTTAATTTTCCAACTTTTGTTATTTTAGTTTATATACATAGCGAGCAATATAGTTATCGCAGAATTGACTTGTTCTAGAAACAGAATTTTGCGCGTTGAAACGGAGAGAGCGTTAGATAAGTTTAAATTCGTGATCAAACTTATGCGAGGTGAGAGCAACGCTCTATGGTTTTTGGATAAAATCGTAAATTTGTATACTTTTGAAACTGAATATTCATTAGCGATACATTAAAGCCTTGGCAATTCACGAGCTTATAATCTTTAAACAGAAAGCAGTTGCGCTAACTGATTTGAACCTTTGCAACGATTATACGTGATATAAGTGATAAAAGTGATTATTCATCATAGTGGATGTCTCCTTCAGATTAAGGCAAGTGCTGATGAGCTAAAGAAGTTTCGGGAGTCGCTCTCGAAGTTAGGCGACGTCTTCATCAACGATGCCTTTGGCACCGCTCATCGTATGCATAGGTACGATAATAGTCAACTATAGTTGTTGCGTGGTGCATCACACGATGTATACACGCTACTTTTTCACCTACAAGTCTTAGATTAAAGAAGCCTAATTACTCAAAAAGTTGATACCGCACCATTTTTCAATATTTGGTAAAACGGCGGTGTTCAAAGGATTTTATTTTTTCTATATGGTTTCAGTTCCATGGTGGGAGTGAAACTGGATCAACGCGCGATGGGCTTCCTGATGAAGCGCGAGCTCGAGTATTTCGCCAAGGCGCTCGACTCGCCCGCTCGGCCATTCCTCGCGATCCTCGGCGGCGCCAAGGTGGCCGACAAAATCCAACTGATCACCAATCTGCTCGATAAAGTGCGTTTTCTTTAGCGGCACAATTCACTCTCCTCCATCACCGAAATTAAGTGCTAAGTTCTTTAACGAAGCTATGTATGAAGTTTTTTTTGCGTGTGTGCACAATTTGAATAGTTCCTACTACGCGAATTTAATAATGTTACATTTCACTCCCTAACATAAGCACATACTCCTGGATAGTTGATAACCATGTCATCATGCAATTGATTGATTCGTTTAGGTGGACGAAATGATTATCGGTGGAGGGATGGCGTTCACCTTCCTGAAGGTGACGGACGACATGAAGATTGGCAAGAGTTTGTACG
>NIUQ01002097.1:0-24709 GCA_002796945.1 Plectus sambesii
TTCAGTTCTGCATCTCAACATCATATTTGCGTCGTTTCGAAATTATTCTGAACATGAATAATTCTTCGCTCGGCGTCACACCATATGCTGCATCGGTGACAATTGGAATTGCATCATCAGTCGGTCTTGTTCTCTACTTACTTGTAGTTGCGGTCATTCTGACCAATCCAAGTAACTACACCAAAAAGAATGCCTATTACTCATTATTACTATCTCTCGCGGCCAGTGATATCATAATATTAGCGGTTTATGTATTTTACGTCACTCCTTGCACAGTTCGTCAGAGCCATATCTTCGGCGAGTTTATTGATTCTTTGATCGGCGCACTGATCAATATGGCGTTTTATGCTGGCGTATTCTGTATAACCATCATTGCCATCAATAGGTACTGGGCTGTATTCAAATTCAGCACTTATCAAGCAGTTTTTAGCAGCCAGAATGCGTGGAATTATGTTGCTCTCAGTTGGTTTCTCGGATTTCTTGGTGCGGTTGCTAACATCGTTCCCGCTTGCCAGCACCATTACAGTTATGAGTATTACAGCTTTATGTTCGACATAAAATCATCGTGCGTCCCCTATCTCCTGTGGTCGGATAGAGCCATAACGATAGTGGCTGTTGCGTGCCTTATTTTCTGCTATATTGCAATTTTCATAAAAAGGCCGATAAAAATCAAAACTTCGGAAGATGATGGCATCGAAGCAGCTCGAATTGGTAGAGAGCGGAAAGCGAATTTTGAGCGTAATTTAGCGCTGCAGTTTGGGCTAGTCGTATGCGCATTGCTTCTCGTAGAGTTCTGCTACACATTCGTGCCATTGATTAGTGACAATCCTAATACGATATTTCTTCTTACCGTCGTTGTTCTCTTTTATGTCAGCTGCAATCCAATCATTTATTGGACTTTTGATAAACATTTACGTGATGATTTTGTCAAGCTTTTCCGTTGTCGAACGGCCAACTCTACGGAAAGTCGTTCTTTCACTTTCTAAATAGAGTTGACTATGCAATATCTCAAACGTAGTCAGAAAAACGATGATATCGAGTTGAGTGGGATAACAGGATGCCTTCTTTAACCAACTGTTAGAGACTTTGAATTTCGGTTAGAGTTGCTCTATGTTTGACAACGTTGTATAGAAAACTCATCTCTAACTTTCGTTTTTGTGTGTGTTTTTGTTTCAGTGGCGATATGTTTATCCTGTATAAAGTCGATCTCGTTTTACTCTCGCAATTAATTTTTCATGTTTGCACAAACATAAACTAGTGGGTTAAACTCGCATAAAAAATATCTGCTAAAATGATTTCATTGTACACAAACTTAGTTCGTCAGCCGCCCCTCTCCTCTGAGAATTCTGAAGAGCAGCGTACTGTATTCAAAAGCAATTAAAACTTGGGGAATTAATGACTGTTCACTAATCAACATCAGGTACATGAGCAGCTGCTCTGATCTTTCCTTGACTTCCTTTAACTTAGACTCAGTCGATCATTGCTGAATTAATTGTGTAGGAAAAAGAAAGTGAGCGCATTACGCACACTCACCCTTCATTAGCACATGTTGTTGTCATAGATCGGTTATGCGCTCATCTGCGACTGTGCATGAACTTTGATGTAACCTAAGACGCTTGCTTTTGTGTACTACTGGCGAAAATAGCTTGCATTTTCTAACCATTCAAAAATGGTGTTAATTCTCTTATATTCTTTAATGCAAAAGCGTTTCAGAAGCTTTGAGAGAGGATTGTATATTTATTTGCATTTTGGGCTTAAAAGAGAATGAATGTGCACAAATGGTGGAACGCAATAGTTACGATACATAGACAAAACGCACGAGGTGCGCAATACCTCGGCATTAGGCCGCAACAGTTATGAGTATACATTGTGATAAAAATGAAGTGAGCCCGATGTACAGGTCTTCAGATATTTCAGTCACTCTTTAGTGAATTTCCGTGACACGCGTGACCTCCACGTTACTGCAGCCAGTTGGGCAGGCTCCTGAAAAATATATTATAGTCATAATTTCAATTATGAACCTAATCAAACAAGGGGAAGAGGGGTGGCTATTCACTAAAGTGCTGTACGCTTCGCCCACGATACTTTAATAAACTAATTTTAGTATTGCAATTTATGCTCTCGCTGTTGGCTGCTATCATACAAATATATATATTCGCCGAGAATTGGTCAGGGATTTATCAATATTAGGTCGAAACTGATGATCGTAGAAACGCCTTTGAAATAGAGAGAGAAGGACGAAAGTCATACCATGCTCACGGCATCGACGCGCCTGCTGCTCTTGACGTTTTTGCTCCAGATGGGCCGCCTTACCGGCCTCCTTTTCGCGCTTCTCCTCATACTTCTCTTCCTTGTCTCTCATTTTCATTTCCTTTTTCTCGGCTTTAGCGACGTCTTTGTGCGTGATGTGGCCTTCACCGGTCACAGCGTCCTTGATATCGTGGAGCGCATCCTTCGCCTTGTCACCCAACGAGCGGTGATCCTCAACCTGAAGTATGTAACATTAGAATACATAAAGGCTTATGTGAATTATTTTTCTATCACTCAGTAACCTTTGCAAACCATTACAGAAAAGTTTGGATCCTGAAGTGTGAGTTCTCCAAACTTCACATTATAACGATATATCATACTTAACATTTATGCTATTTGCAACTGAGTTTTACTGAAAAGAATTCATTCAAACTGACCTTGGTATGAGTAGTCACCGGCATAGTAGTTTGAGTAACTTCAATAGGCATGTTGAATAAAATTGTTAAGCGAGAGCAGATGAGACACAATTGTCGAGTAAACTTGCTTGAATCAGTAGAACTGATGCTGTAGAGCGTCCTTGCGTTCTATATATAAGGAAGCCGCCAATCGATCTGATGATGTTTACTATCGATGCCCATGACGTGGTGCACAAGGGGAGATAGGATACTTTTCGAACGTTCTAGTTGGCCCTCTTTTCCATTAGTGGGCAAAAATGTAAACAGCACGCGCGCTCTTCGATCGATTTTTCTGTGCTGAAACTCTAAACAGCCGTCGGTAAACGAAAACAGACCTCGGTGGTCGAGCGTTACGCGTCATGTTTTTTGTGAGTCAGCATATTGTTGTCATCAGAGAACAAGAGGATTACGAATGTTCATCACAACACGGGGAATGGTCTCTGGTACATAATATTATTGCGCACATTCGCATAAGGAAACTTGAATAAGTGATAAATGACAGTTATTTCGGAAAACTAAAGGCGGTGAATGCATTTTTCTCATTCTGAACTGTTTCAGATTGTTAACGCTTGCTCCAAATAGCGACAGAACCAGTTATATAATCATTCATCATACTTCGTCACTCATGCATTCAATTCAATTCCCATTTGATTTAATACACATCTAAAAAATGTTCTCCTTCTCTGCTTCGTTTTTCTTGCATAAACATTTGGTATACTTCTGTAGTTGTCGAATTGCATTCATCAACTGCATATCAGTATATAAAGAAGTGTATAATTTATACAGGGGGTTGTAAAGCCTCCTCCCCACATCTGTACTCATTATGCATTCTTAAGTGGCGTTGAACTTGTTAAAACAAAGTGTTTCCCATGTAGTGGCATGGATGTGCACTGAGCGAAAATAGAATTCATCGCTGGTTGAAGATAATCCGATCCTTCCACAACTGTTCACGAACCCATCCATCGGCAAGTGAAACGTATGCTCATCTGGGCACCAAGCTCTCTTGGTTCATCTAACACTCCATATAACACTGCTTTATTTATTTATTTTAAAGCGTACATGATCACGCTTAGCGTCAAAATTAGCAACTTCTTGTCCATTACTACTGACAAAGTTGAAGCGCGCAATAAAACGTAACTCGTTCTTTACTCTCTTTAGAGCAACCAGCGCTATAATTTTTCCAGCCAGGGGAGGTGATTTAGCATACCACTTAAAGAGAAATAAATTTCTTTGTGGAACCAATAATTTTGCTTCCAATAAGCCTCGCAGTTTTATTTACTTTGATTACATAAGAGCTTCTCATATATTATAACTGAAGCGAAAATTAACTCTCCGACAGCAGGTGATGTTCACATCGACCAATTCCCTTTTAATCCATTTTTCTTTCACTCCTTCTCCCACGCCTGACCAGCCGCTATCAGTCACACAACCTCACACGTGGGATGAAGCAAATATCTGGTATTTGATTCAACCGGCTGAGAAAGGTTCTTCAAAGACAACTGTCATGGGCCTATACGGCAGCGGACGCGACTAAAACTGGTGATAAGTAGAAGAGCGGTCGGCAGCAGCATATACGCCAGTAAGCGTCCATAAATCCGCCTAAAAATAAATGCTTTCAAGCAGTACGCTTTCATCTTACTCCCATATCGTCGTTATTATCCCCACTAGCGTTAGGATGCGAGCTCGGACCGTGTTGAGGATCACGTAATCAACTTATCTGAAATATCCTACTCCAAAATACAGTAAACCCCGAATATAAGAGAATGCTCGGAAAATCGAAAAAGTGCTCTTATATGTGGGTTTCACTGTAAGAGCATAGACAAGGAATGGAATGCAACTGAACCAACGGTCAAGTTTTGTAAACAAGTTTCACATGCGCTAACCACCAACCAGCTAGGAAAAGTGCTTTGTTTTCTTTGATTTTAAGTTCATTATATAGGAAGTCAACGGCCCACTTCAACGTCAGGAAACCCTACAATCACGACTTTCATTTCTTTGCTATTTGCTTATTAAGGTAACCACTTGAGTACTTTATACTAAAAATTCTTTCTGAATACCTATATTGAACTTACAATAGAGTTAATGTTATTCGTGCCTCTCTCGTTTATGCGTATAGTGCTTAAACGAATTCATTGAACCATTGCGCTTCCGGCACATAGTGCATCAATGTGGCCGGAAGCAAATACCGTATTTATTCTAATAGTACGACAGTTTCCAATAGGACGACATGCTACGGTACCTTCGAGGAACAGTACGACAGTCTCTAATGGTACGACATGTCGTACTATTAGAATATTGATATCTCATTATCAAGGGAAACGGATTACGGTAGCCTACACTGCATTGTGTGTTCTCGCCTCGCCCTTTGCGTGTCGTGTGCAGTCCTTTTCTCATAATATATAATGGTACATAAGAGATAATGTGCGCATAATAGATTTGACGATAAAGAAGGTGATCGAGATTTGCATAGTTGAATGGTCAGTTATATTCAGGAGTAAGGACAGCCAAACTAGGAGGACTCAGGGGTACAAAAAGAGCGAAAGAGATTGTCCGTCTTCTTTGATCCTATATAAGCATAGCCCTTGTCAAAGGGAGAGCCTAACGAGACATAAAATACGCAAGCGCAGGGTTACTATCGAATATGTGAAGGCTGATAGACATGCGAACGGATCACGATACCGAGCTATCAACCTCCGGAGATGAAGTAATCGAAATATAGTACGACAGTCTCTAATAGTACGACGGGGTAGAGAGGGATCGAGAAATAGTACGACATGTCATACTATTAGAATAATTATGGTAGAGCGGCCGGGACTTTCGGGAATGACAAGGGACAGCTTACAAGTTCTGGTCGCGCAAAAGTGACGCCATCGCTGTTTCTATAAATGCTGCTTAATGGGAGAATGTCGCTGAACATCGACAGCAGTAGTGCTTAATGTTTTATTTGCATTTTAAAGCACAAAAGAGAAAATACATAGATTATAATTAATATACAATAGATACAGGGCAGGTAGCAGGAACGCACGCTGTACACAGTACTTCGGCATTACGTCACAGTAGTTTTACAATGTAAAGCGCGATTTAATGTGATTGATTAAATGCGCAGTTCTTCGGACGCTTCTTAGTGAAATTCGGTGATGCGCGTGATCTGTACGTTGCCGCAGCCGGGAGGGCAGATGCCTAAATCAGATTTCATAATACATTTTCAGTAATAAATATGAGCACGGTGAGGGAGGACATTGACATCTCCTTCTTTACTTCAGATGTTTAAATAAAATGCTCCTAACCATTCCCTTTCCTAATGGGTTACTATTTGCACATTTAATAAATGTTAACGACACCTAGCCTGGAGCTGATGGAGATCTCATTCAGCTGTTCTGGCTTTGTTTTATTGTGCGGCAGAACTCTTGTAGCCAACAATAGTGAATAGCTTTTGACTGTTTGTCCAATAATACGCTAACAAAGGACAAGGTACCATTCCCTCTTGAATTTAAAGCTGAGTTGAGCAGCTGTGAAAAAGTTCGAATTCGAGTAGCAATAGAGATGAAAGACTATTTCGATAAAGCTTCGAAAATTTCCCCTACATACAGCAAGAAGATTTGTAAATTAGATGAAGAAGAAACAAGTCGTACCATGCTGACGGCAACGACGTTCCTGCTGCTCGTCATGCTTTCTCTGCAGATGGGCGGTCTTCGCCGCCTCCTTTTGGCGCTTCGCCTCATACTTCTCTTCCTTGTCTCTCATTTTCATTTCCTTTTTCTGAGCCTTGGCAATGTCTTTGTGGGTGATGTGGCCTTCGCCGGTCACGACGTCCTTGATATCGTGGAGCACATCCTTCGCCTTGTCACCCAACGAGCGATGTTCCTCAACCTGTAACATGGAGCATTAAAATTCATACATGCCTCTACTTTTCTATCACTCGTTATACTATGCTTTAGTTGGGTGCTAATTCGCACAAAGTGACTATTCTTTCATGAAATAATCCTGTAATATCGATTGGTAAAAAAATTATGAGTTCATCAATTATAGGATATTGAATAACACTGAATTAGCCGCTTTGCTCAGTTCACAGTACATAAATGCACATTTTGCCCATTCAAGGGACAACTGTAGCTCATTAAATTTAGACTCGCAAGTTTGAAGCTCTCAAAAATATATTCATCAACATTTTCTACTTAAACAGTATTATTGGTATATAATGAATAGACACTCTGAAAACACAATATAGCATTCAAACTGACTCTCGTGGTGGTCTTAACGGCGATAGGAGTGGTAGTCTGGTAGACTTCGACAGGCATGTTGAATGAATATGTCAATCGAGAACAGGTAAGACAAAAATTTCGAGTACTTGCTTGAATCAGTAGAACTGATGCTGTAAAGCGTCCTCGGGCACATTTTAAAGAAGTCGCTTGTTGATATGTTGATATTTACTGTAGATGCCATGACGTCATTTTAACGGCGCCTTGTATCGATTTTTGTGGCGCTAGCCGGCCTTTGCCTTTGTCGTTGGGTAGTAAATACGTAAACAGCACGCGCGCACTTCAATCTACCTCGCAGCATGTGGACTATTCATAGACGTGAGTAAACGAAAATAACTCGCGGATGACGAATGTTTGCGTTTCTGCCGCGTGAACCATCGTGTTTTTGTAAGCAGAAATGAACGAGAGGTTTGGAATGTTTCCCGCTACCAGGGGAACAATTTCTGACATAAAAATATTTCTCTGCCCATTCACAGAGGGAAACTTATAAGTTAACGTCGGATATATGACACTATTTGAAAAGTGACAGTTTAATATACTTTCGCTTATTGCCATCTGCAAGTGGCCGTTCGCATTTTTCACCGCTCGCGATAGCGCTGGCGAAACCTGTGTAAATTTGCTCGAAATTCTATCCATTTCAAAGCAGGGCCTGGTAATTGTATAAAGATTCTACCATGACTTCTCTATATCTTTGATACTTATTGTACTGACAGATGAGTTAATTTATGATCATAATTATTTACAGGATATATTGCATGCCATTTAGCTTAAAACTAAGGTAATATCCAGTGCACCGCTCTGTTTTGCATAACTGTGAACAGGCCTACTAACGCTGTTTTAGAAGAGCTTTAGTTAAGATCGCAAAGAGCGTCAGCGTACTGCTGAAACGTGCTTGGGAACTAACAAGACTCGAAGGGCCGCTTACCAAATCTCCGTCAGGCCCTGGTATATAATTTTCGATGGAACAGTTAGGCCTTCACACCGCATTCAAACCACGGTCGCTAGAAAGAATCAATGAAAGCATGGGAAGAGAAGAAAGCGAACAGGAGACAATACGAATGTACAAAGTGAAATCGCACTGCAGCGAAAGACAGTAAGTAACTATGTATGTGGATTAACGCCTACATAACGAAAGCTGCATAAACGAAGACGACGTTAACTAGAGAAAGTCGCCGAGCAAAGGAGTGATCTGTGGCACGAAACTGGAGAGATATAACACCATAAGCATTACAGGGTGGCGCAAAAGTTTCGGCGGTTTTGTCAAAATAATTTTAAAGGAAAAACCGCCGGAACTTTTGCGCCACTCTGTACATCCATAAAATGATTTCAGTTAATGCAACTTAAATGCACTTAGAGTTCATATAGTAGCTGACGTCCGTTTTGCATTTGTCAGTTGCACATAGCGCAGTTTTCTCGGACTAGTGAATTGGTGCTGAGCGTGATAGAGGGCATAAAGCTTATGATAGTAAAAGGGAGCCAGCGTTGGCTAATATTCAATGTGCTCCTTAGCTGTACTACATAAGAAAGACTTATGCTTTCAGTATATTCTTTCCCTTTAAATAATATGCATTAAAGTCACGTTTGCATATTGAAATAAGGATGAAATATGACGTTCAAGTGAATATATGACAACATTGTTGAATAACTGCGATACACTAGTTCGTCGCATACTCCAATCGTTCTTGCAAACAAGAACATTGATCCAAGTAGAGCAATCAAATCAAGATTAGTGCATGCCAAGAGGGAGGTCACTTTAACTTTGATCGCTGACGTCGATGTTCATAACAAGAAATACATAGGATCAGAGAAATGTGAACTTCAGTTACGAGCAGCCTTCCTTTTTAACTGTATGTTACTGTTCAGAAGCCTACAAAGCATTCTCTTATCAGCATTCGTGCGGTCCAACTAGTTAGGTATAACTCAATGCGTTATAACCGATTTTTCTTTTTTAGGTGGATGAAAATGAGTAATCTATAGTTTCATTATGTTCACGAAGTATTTGTGACGAGTTAAAAAGTTGCCAAGAGAGTAGCATTATTTGCTACCATCGATTCGTTAGCTGACATGTTGGTGACAGCTTTTACTTCACAAAATAATAAATATGTCGCTTTTATATTTTAGTATTTTGGTAACCATTTGTTCGTAATATTTACCCATCTTACATTAGTACTTCTTTTGAACCAAACTATGCTGAATCGATCGCTTTGTACTTAGTGTTACCAAGTGCTATACGGAGCCAGTGTAGCTCTATATCTTGAAAAGAGTAGTTATCATTCAGATTTCGTATTCACGCCATTTTATACAAAACGTGCGCGCTCATGTTTGTGCGGAAAATATTTCAGAAAAAGACATACAATACATAAATCGCAATAAGCACTTCAAGCTCACTGGTAACTGTATATAACCGATATTGACATCATAAATCATTATGCAATATAAAAAAGCGACAAATCGCTCTTCATTTGCAGTCGTCACAATCATTCGTAATCATATTGCTCGTCGTTTCGTTCTGCTATCTTAGTTAAGGCACCGGCAACCGCGGCGCCAACTGCCACTGCTTCTCCTATCTCTTCTTCATTTTGTTCATCCTTAAATGCTTCAACGTCTTCTGCACCTCCGGAGGCGATTATCACTAAAAAGCAGTTCTATTTTACATGAATACAATTACTGCAGTTGAATTCATTTTCTGTAACATGGCTTTCTATTCAGAGGTAATCACAAAATAGATTACTGTATTTGGCTTCAAGACAAAGCAAGATTCTTTCTATGATTAGAAAATGGGAAATGAGAATTATTTAACGTAGCAGCAATGGATGATAATGAGCAGATAACTCCTTTTCAAGCATAAAAATTAATCGAACCTTCTCTCTTCGGGGCCTCGAACTGAAAGACTTCAGTATCGTTGAGCATTGAAATGGGATTCATTCTCAGTTATTCGAAATTTCGGCTGGCTTCCTTCAACGTGAAATGAGGCGAGTTAGTAAAAGGTCCTTTCTTGTTCGCCAAACGTCGTTATGTAGTGTAATATACTCGCGCGATGCCAGGATTACAGTACATGACGTCATGTGAATGGCAGCGTTTCAGTGTAAACATCAACAAACTATTCACGTACGAACTAGTTTGCGTCTGATAATTCTAGTTGTGTTTGTGACCTGACAGCTGCGCAGTGAATCTTTTTGAAAACACTAAACACGCGATAATTTGTTTTAACGAATATAAATTCGCGCAAATTCATTTGCACATTGCTTAAAATGTGCCGGTGTTGTTGAGCGTTTTTGCGAGAACCTGAATGGTGATGCGTGACTCAAAATGAAATGGAAAAGTTTATTGATCAGTTTTGCCATGTTTTTTCCCAAAGAAACAATATCCGCGCTTACAATACACAAATCTCTCATACGAGAGGAGTAGATAACAAAGGACACTTTCTGTATTTTTTCTGCTGTTATGTTGAATGTGCATCTCTGTCTGTCTCTGGTACGAGGGCTGAAAACTGACCGTTTAAGTGGTTGTATGGTCAGTACACTGGACTGATGCTAGCACAATAACTGCTTTATTGCATATGAAGCAATCACTTGAAAAAAATAGCATAAAATTTGTTACAGGTTCATCAAGTATTAATATCGTCAGCAGTGATCCGATCGAAACTATATTGCAGTTGAATTTATTCTGTTTGGTAATCACGTCCTGCAGTAAACTTGCATTAATCTCAAACTTTTTCAATGAAACTGGACTCGGGAATTTATGTAATAAATGCTCTAAGATTTTTTATTTTATTGAATGAAATCAAGTCAGTCTCTCTGCAGATTTAATAGCGATGTGCTGCTATCCGTCCTTGAGTGAGACGCAGAACGTGACCTGCTGAGCGCAACTGATGAGTAGTATTATGCGCAAACGCTCTTCTCTGTTCGTTAAAGATTAATCGAAGTAGTGCTCGTCTGTAGGGTTTGATGCAAATAATGATCAGTAACGCGTCAAATAGTGGATAATAGTGAAAGAGCGAATCAGCAAAAGCGGAGCCAATACGTCCAATACCGATAGTTCTGAGAATCTGACGCGCGCTTGTTGGAATAGTTAGCATGATCGGGATTACGGTATGCAAAATGACACACACCAGTATTTCGATCTCTTCGATGAGAGTGCGTGGAGCGGTTCTGTTCACCCGAAGAGTCATATTTGGTCGAAGTCGACGAAACGAACGCCACAGATGAACGATAAGAAGGAATGTACACAGAAAGGACAGAGCGTAAGAGACATACGCTACATACGTTGATGATATGTAGCACCAAGTGCAACCGTAGTCGGAATACCTTAAAAAACTTATGCAATAGTTGTTATTCTCAGCAGTATTGCACGCGTTTAAATAGCCCTTTACCTATATACTATGGTAAGGGAAGCACAAAAAAAGATGGACTCAATCTGAATAATTGGAATGGAGATCTCCACCGTGATATGAAAAGTTTTTGGGGATGATGAAATTCTTGACGAGCGAGGTTATCTTCCTCTGCAACCCCAAAGCCAACTTCGTGGTTAAATAGATTTCATATAAAATTGAGACTACTGCGGAACGTCACTGACCTGTATCCACACATGCTGTCTCTGTCAATTTCAATGTCTGTTAGCATCTCGACTATGCGTCCAGAGATGAAAAAAATTGGCAAAAAGGCAAGAGCAACTAGTACGATGAAAATGTTTCGTTTCGAAGAAAGATATTTTGGGCCGTTTTTGAAACACAACAGAACGCAACGATACGTGCCGATTACAGGAATAAAGACTGATATGTAGTAGCCGATGTAGGTGGTACAGACGGATTTGACCACTGTGCACGGAATGAGAGAGGTTTCCAATGTAAAAAGGTAGTGAACGAAGTAAAAAGCTATGATTATTCCATTCGCCAGGCAGTTTAGCGAGTTTACTGCAGCAACGGAGTTAATGGCAATACGAAAGTTACCCAGTACCGTGCAACGATTTTGCACGAGAATTATGAAAATGTTCAGAGCAAGTCCCAGGACTACACCCGGACTCATCATGAGTCCCTCCGTAAAATAATCTTCTTGAACATTGAAAGTTGACACTGTTAAGTTGATACTTGTTCTGTTATAGCTGCTTTGCCAGAAGAGATTGTACGGCATAATAGAGGTTGTTTCTATCAAACTTTTAATATTTCAAGTACTTCTGTATTCCGAAGCAGTCGTTAATCGCAAAATAAAGGAAAGATTTATGTGAAGAGCAGAAACGTTACTAATTTAGTGAAAAATGTCCTGCACATTACGGGGCATCGATAAAAATGTGGACCAATATTTCAGCTTCCACCTGAACGATTACTCATGCGCAAACATATGAAGCAAAACTTGATGAAAGCATCATTTAATACCGAGTCTTTAAAGCCAGCAAACCCGGACTGGATTTTGATCTTTTTCTGCTTATTTTCTCCGACTGAAATCTGAGCTATCAAAATATTTACTGGAATAGAGTGGAACACGCATTCCGCTTTTGATTAATCAAGACAAAGAATAGCCGTCCAACAATATGGCACTGAGTCGCACGCCATTAATCGGTGTGTCGTTGATTGCGTGTCAGCGAGATGAAAAGATGTTTTTCGTCTACGCGGGAGGATCTGTTTACGGCACTAAGGCTATGCTCAGGCTTCCAAAATAAGACGTGTTCTTGGACATGTTGAGCATAAGAGTTTCTTCTAAGGCCAATCGAATCTAAACTTTTATAGTGCAGTTCATTTGGTCTAATGCTCTTCCTATGTCATAGCTGGAAAGAGCTACAAAGATAACAGCGTTGCTTAACATATCAAATGACACGAAATATAGACACGATCTTCAGTTCGTATGAGATGCTCCCGATAAGTTTGTAAAGATTAAGAAATAATATGCAACCCGTTGACAATCTCTTTGCTTGCAACACTTTTGGTGAAACTAACTAAGGTCATATTGTTTAATTAATTTGCTAAATAAATAAAGTCTTTATAACGTATACAAGCTTACTTCGCTCATTTTATCCAAGTCTTAGTTAAAGAATACGCGAAAGCACGCGCTATACAAAACAAATCGTAATCAACTGTGATTGATAAAATTTTGGATACATTGGCGTCTCGCCCTCGCGGGGTCCCCAGATATGTAGCTGATCGACTAAAAAATGATAAAAATATGTTTAAAGGAAACACTACATTGAAGGAAACTGACAAAAATTTAAAATTCTTCATGTTGTTAAAACTATTTCAGTGTTAAAACGGAAATTACCGTATTTCCATGCCGTGTACTGCATGAACAGATTCAACTAACTGAGAAGAGAATGACAGTTAATGAAGAAGCATTTCAAATTGATCACTTTCTTTGTGCTCCCAATCTAATCGTTGCACTAATGTTCAACGGTGCTCATGCTCCCTGCAGTTGTTAATCATAGACAGCGGTCTTTATTGCTATCAGTATTTTGATTCATGGCATAAAAGCAGCAATTGACATAATAAGAGTGCGTTTATAGCTATTATGCCACCTTTATTCAGCAAATTTTCTCTTGTCCATTCTTATACATAAAAGAGAGAAAGCTAACGAGCGTCACCCACCACTATATATTGTAGCTGAAAGCAATAAAAACTTTACTTAGTTTCGCTGCACACCTTCCAAGTGAGCGACTATAGTATCTCGGCGACAAAATGACGCACAATTGTTCTTTAATCCCGAGACGTGCGCTTTTTAATTGGGAACTTGAAATGATGACTGCGCTGATTGAGACCAGCAAATAATTGACCGTCTATTAAATACTAAAAAGCTCATCAGATTCATTGTTCGAAAATCAACAACAACGAATGTCGCAGGTTATTCCAAAAATATCTGCTGATAAATGATGAATAATCGAAATGATTTCTGTTCGTTGTCAGCAGAAGTTGTCATTACTGCCTTGGAACAGTTATTTGGCAAAGCCCGAAAGGTTTCCAGTTTTATTTTTATATGTAATAAGCAACTGCTTTGACAAGTTACTGCTGAAATCGTGGAGCGTGCACATGTTGTAATTTGTTCCTCCATCCTATAAGAGCTACGGTCTACTCACCATTTATTCAGTGCCTGGACGAACGTTGTCAATAAAAAGGAGAGACTTGTGAAGAGGCGATCGTGAAGAAGAGAGCTTTCTTAGCTTCTCTAAAGTAAATCCAACTGTTAAGGTTTGAAATGAGGCAAAGCTGTATCTGCCTTCAAATTCTTACGCAAGAGCTTTTCAGATTCCGTGTTAAACTAAAAAGTCCACGACGCACAATGTTGTGCGCGCCTAGTTACAGTGTTCGTATCTAAGGAAGCTCAATTTTTCACCGAAACTTCAGCATATTCAGTAAACTTCAAGTATTCAGCAGCAATGAAAATGAACTGGAGAGGCAGTTAAAAAACAGGGTACAGCCAGAATCTCGCTTTTAGATTATAGCATTCCTCCAAAAATCAATTGATAACTTCGGAAATTGAAAAAGTGGGGGATACAGCTCAATCCCTTTTTCTTGTCACTGCCATCCTCCCAGCATAATGTCACTCTTTGTTCTACACGGCAGGCATTTATCGTCCTTTTTTTCGATAAGTTCTTTTATGTTGGTGTATGGTAAGAGTAAAAATTAATAAATAAGGTTGCTTCGTAACTGATACGGTACAGTATCGCTTATATCAATTCACTTCGACTGTTAGAGCACTGAATGGTAGCGTGAGATAGCTGTTTCGCATTTTTGTTCGAATCATTGCAAATAAATGCCAGTTTTTTGTAGCAGCCATGTGGTGCACTTTGAGATAAAAATTAAATCTCCGATACTGTGTTATCAGTGAAACTGTAAACTATTTCGGATTTTACTTGAAGATTTTAGATAGCTCCAGAATTTAACGACGATGGTGAATGTATCATTGAACTCGAGCTCCGAAGAAAATTTTACCGCCAACGTCCATTTGTACTGGATTTACGTGGGTCAGGGGCTTTTCCTGATGGTTGCCAATGTGCTCATAATCGGGGCCATTGCGTTTCATGAGCCTCTTAGACAACGGAAAGAATACATCGTAATCACCGGTCTGGCGTTTGTGGATATCAGCCAAGGTTGGTGTCTCAGAGAATGTAGAGTTCAGTGAACACTTGTAATCGCGGCCGCCAAAAGTTGGCTTCGACGCTGTTTAATTCACGCCCATAAAATTGCGCCTGTAACTCTCCATAATTACCCGACGCATACAGCCTACCGTTGTTCTTGAATAAGTAAGAATATTTAGAGCCGCGCTTTCTTAATGAGACGAATCATTCAAGCCTACGTTATTTATTGTAGCCCGATTCTTTATATAGTTTGCAAGCACGAGAAAGAGTTGATGAAACTTTGGTTTCAAAGCAGAGTTCTTTGCAATTATCACAGTGCTCAGCTTTTCCGTTCCGCCGCCGCACCCGCGCTGTTAACGCCCAGTTATTTTAGGGCATTGCTTGAGTGCCAAATACCACCGAAGCGTTCCATAATTCTATTTAATGCAGACTTAAGATGAATAGCAAATAAAACTAAGAAGGCAAAACAATGTATGACTATCAGAAAAACTGGCGAAATGTTTGCAATAATTTCAGCAAATTTGAACGAGAGTGGAATTTTATAGTAAAATTTTGTGTATTTTTCGCCCAAACAAAGCAACAGTTTACATCTTTTTCCATCTCTTGGTTCTTGATCCATCACGCATTACATTTGCAGGTTTCGGCTTTTTCACTGCTGGCTTGATAAGGAATGTGTACATAATCGAGGGTACTGCTGGGAAGCTCGTTTCCCGCGTCGCGTGCCTTGTCAAGCCATGGAACATGGCATTCATGTGGTCAGATCCCCTCAGTCATATACTTCTTCTCATTATTAGTATTGATCGTTTCATAGCAGTCAAATTCCCGCTTAGATACTTTAAATTAACGACGAGATATGGTTTTTGCTTGATCGGAGGAACATATCTTTTTATGGCTATTAGCGTATTAACTGGAATTCTGTTAACACTACCGTACAATTTCTCAGAAGTGGCACAGATCTGCTTCACTGAAGCGGCATTTGTCGATGGATACTACCATTTTTATACGTGGCTATCGATCGCCGGCGACTTTCTGAGCATCACATTATACGCGATCGTAATATGCTTTAGTTTCAAGATGAGAAAACTGAGCGAAAACAGCCAGAGAATTTCAGCACTTCAAAGGAAAGCGATGAACGTCCAAAGAAAGGTTTGTTTAAATAATTATACTGAAGTGGGAAATACTGTTGTATAGTCTTCAAGAAAATTGATTAATAGAAGAGCACTTAGCGACCAGTCTATCATTTCTTGTGTAAGAGCGGCCCAGTTCATATGCAAACAGCAGCGTCTTTAGCACATCTTGCAATTAGCCATGTTCGTAGAATCATGTTATTTTGTTAGGATATGCAAGGTCATGAAATACATGCTAGTGAGCGTTGCTTTATACACAGACGTGAAGTAGTGAGGAAAACGAAAACTGAGCCATGAACTAAACGATGCACGTCCTAACGGGTCACCGGCAAGCAAACAGTGAGTGAAACAAAAGTATCTTGGAGCCTGTGCGACCTTTGCGTTGAGAAGAATGCCGACTGCCAATCACAAATTTATTAAACTGCGATATGCTGAATTCTTAAATTTAAATGCTTTAGGAGCGAACGAAAGAGTTGCGTCAGAGAAAGCGGTGATCTACGGGTATCATCTTCCCAACTACCATTCGATCAGGGGATGATCATTTCTTTGAAGGGAAAAAAACTGATAATGGTCTCTATAGGCGCTCCCAGTTGCTTCCAGTCTGAAAATGTGACCCACTTCAATCAATAAAACAATTAGTTTTGGTTTAAAGTATTCAGTTAATGTTTATAATAGCTCTTGAAGTATCCTTAAACTAAGAGACCATGTTTGTCTGGAAAAAAGTATTGCAGCCGAATTTAATCTCTTTCCTTTACGGAATGCTAGGCAGAAAAACGAGGAAACTTGATATAATACAAATGAAACGTCTCAAGGTGAGATTGACTTTATTGAGGTGTCTCTTAAAGCTGTTACTTCACGCGCTTTGGCTGCAACTGACTGCAGCTAGCTAAATATTATTTCAGGTGACAAAAACATTGGGTATTTGTAGCATGTGCACTTTTCTTTTCGACTGCGTGCCACTTTTGGCGAGGATGCTACTGCAGCCGTACCTTAGTGGTATTCTTGATTCACTGATTCCCTACACAGCCGTCATCAGTAATCTCAATCCAATATCAAATTTTTTCATCTACACTCTCCGCCAGCGTGATCTTCGCAACGGCGTGAAGAACTTGCTCAAATGCAAGAGACTGACGCATGCGACGCTACAAGTTGCTCCATCTGATCGCCGTACAGTAGACACACGCAGTCGGCAAACCAAGGCAGTTTTGCAAAGCGTTCAGTCGCCAGCAGTTCAAAACAGCTCACACATTTCTTTTTGAAAATTTTTCGGGAATTCGAACTCTGAAGAGCGTAGAAGGCGCCTTGAACACCCATTTCACAATTTCAATAGCTAAAGTAAAATGTACTGTGATTCTGATATTCATGCTTATACTTTACTATTAGAAGTCCAATTTCTGAAAATGTTCATATCATATCATGAGCTGCAAACTTCTCCCTGCAAGAAATTTTACCCCGTCTCCAATAAAACTTGTCGTGATATTTCGCCACTGATACTCGTCCAACTTGTCGGGAGCACCCTGCCCTTCAAAGCCAGCCAACCTCTCATGCCCGCGGTGGGAGGCGAAACCTCAACAATGGCTAAACATTCATCTGCATAAAATTCGAGTCCTAAAATATGGGGATGGAATCTATTTCAACTTCTTTCGGTACTATTGGGATCCTTTATGTAAGGAACGGGCGTTAGCAAAAGTAATTTGAAACGATTCTGGTTTAGGAACATAAACACCGAGTAAACGTATTCCACATGATTTCCACTTCGATTTCGGTACAGTGGAACCCAGAAAAGTGCACATCGATGCGGCAAGAAAATTTTGTGCACTTATCCGGGTGGTGCAGTTATCCAGGTTTTGCCTAAGTGCATAGTTCCTGACCTGATTTTTGCTCAAATCCTTAAAATAAGCATATTTTATTAGTTATATAGCATTCCCACTTAATAAAGAAACCTTCCAAAGCAAAGAGAACATTTTCTACATCAAAAAAGACAGTTGTCGTATAAATATGACTAGAAAAATGTCCTTATTGACATGGAAAGCGTCCCTGTTAAAGCGGACATGGTGTACAAAATATTTCTTGCCATTTTACATAGCTTCATGAAAAACAAGGTTGAAAGGCGTTTTGATTAACAAAGGCATTGTTTTGATGTACTATACATCATTTGCACATATTTTTGTGTGACATTTAGGTGGGGTCACGCCCTTGTGCACTTATCCGGGTACAATTGCATACAAAAGTTGCACACGGGGCTTGCGAAATATGTGCACTTATCCGGGTTGTGCACTTATCCGGTGTGCAGTTATNTTATCCGGGTTCAGATCATGTACAAAACATAGTACAAAAGTTCGGGGCATGGAGAACGTGTGCACTTATCCGGGTTGTGCACTTATCCGGGTTGCACTTATCCGGGTTCCACTGTATTGTATCATGAGAACTTGGACCGAAACCATAGCACTATAATGACGCAATAGTCCTCGCAACTTCTGTTGCCGTGCAACATAAATGCGGAGAGCTTACTGTATTATATTCATATAAAACGAACGCAATAATATCAATTACTAGGCGGAGTGTCGTCGCCAATACAAACTTTTGTCGACAACGTTGATTTCGTCAGTTTGCTTCTAAGCTGTAATTGCTCGCACCCTACTGCATATTTATCTCATTATTCCAAGCTTCTCCGATGCCAAAAACTCATATGACGCTAAAATTTTCATTGAATGGCATTCCTCATCAGCCCCAAATAAATTGTGCCCATAATGAAGTTCAAATCGCGCTTAAAATCGTATCCAGTAAGCTTTCAAACAATTTTTAGAGAATGGACTTAGGTGCTACAAGTGTTTGCGTTGCCAATAGGTGTCAGAAGTCTGTGACACAAATTTTAAAATATGCAGATCGCGTTATGGATCGCTGAAAGCGATAAAAGGAATTATGACATAACGATTTCGCCGATTCGGATTCCGATTCGCGGAAAAGCCTTTTTTGGCATATAATTCTGGCCCCACTTCCAATGGAGCTAACTTAGTCCTAAAACCTTAAACGCCGTTTAATGATTCAATGGGACTTCCACCTAAAGGCAAACGAATATCCCGTGATAATTTTTAGTCGAGGCAGCATTGACCTTCGCCAGTTCTCTACGAATGGTGCTGTTAAAAAATTAACCTCTTATTCACTAAGAATTAGTTGCATCAAAGCCCGCATCGTTGATTCTGTTGTACTTTTAAGATTAATAATTTCAGTGTTATTGCAGTTCTAATATCGCAGCAAATTTTTATCATTAGGCGCAAATAACTGCGCTGTGCAATCATCCTAAGATATGATTCATTATTTAACCCATTAACAAGAGATAAAGGGATGACTCATATTGTCCCATCAGGTTTTCAATGGTCTGTTTCCACTGACCCCACGCGATAAGTGTCGGGTTGAACTCGGTCAGAAACGTCACTCGCATATTCCATTTAAAAGCCCGCAACAATTTTAAGTTTCACTCAGTTTTGATTTCTCCACTCCAGATAAGGAAGTTCTCGACCGAAGATGCTGCGACTAAAAGAACTCTGCTTCCTAATGGGATCGGTTTTCCTTATCGATGCGGGAAAGATTTTTCTGCCGACAAATTATCACGTCCGTAAGTAATTTGCTGCTTGTTTTGCACTCGAGGTGAAAAGGGAGGGGAAGAGAACATGAAGAGGGGGAAAGTTAATAGGAAATGTGCAAGTGAAGGAAATCTGAGCGAGAACTGCAAAAAACAGTTTGCTCTAAAACATTGATTTTTTTACTGTCGATTTCTGACATTGCAAAATGCATTGCGATCATAATGATAGTAGTTATTGTTATTTTCTTTGTACAAGTGCAGATACAAGTGCATTAAAGCATTCGAAGAATTGACTCATAAATTTATGATACTTGTTTCCTAGCAACTATTGCATCGTCGCATTTTGCAAAAAAGTTTCCGGTTTTGCAAAGTCCTTTTAACAATATAAGGAATGGCGATAATTACGCGCCGCGCTTTAAACCGACAGAAAAGCAGGGTAACTTGGTAACTTGCCAAAATGATGGAGGTGAAATTTTAATACCACTGCACCAAAATAACGAGACATACATCTTGTGCAAATGAATCGCTTTAAAATGTGATAGAGTGTGGAAAGCGGCTGCGAGAAAAAATTAATAGCTTTGAAAGTAATTTCATCCGCCATCAGTTTTCGATTTTGCACGCGCATATTTTGCATCCCGTCCCGCTATGATGCGCCTGAGCAGAGAGGTGGGGGATACATGAAAAATGATATTTTGGAAATTGTTGCGGGGCGAAAATGGTTTCCTTTGAATTTTGAATGCGCGCCAGTTGTTCAAACTGCGGTAGTAAAATGAAAGGCTGTTTGGTTGATATTATAACAGGCAAGCTGTTATCCACCAAGCAAGCTTTGTAACATTGCCATTAAAATCAACGTAGGAAGGATCGATTTATGTTGAATACAACTTCAGTTCTTAAAACTAGACGAGTTTTGTACCGTAAGCTAAATTTAGTGAATGTCATATAGGAATTCTTCCTGAAATCTTGGCGAATGAAAGTCGGTGAAAGAAAGTCGGCGATCGACAAACTGCTCCTAGCGCTCAGACTGCTAGCTTGGATTTCAGGACCACGATTTTTGGTGTGCAATCATGAAGAGGGACAGAATCAGGCAGGGTGCACTCTCTTCGTCGGCAAAGAAAAAGTCGAAGAAGACCCTCAGTGCTTCTCTGAACTGAGTAAGAACGGAGAGCCGAGAAGTTACTGTCGACTGTCGGCCGATGATGCAGATTGGTGCGATCCGATATTCAAGGTACGAATTTTACACTATTTTACACATTTTACTGCGAAAAAGACTGCGTGGACGCACATGCCCTATCTGTTCTATAAGCAATAAACGATAAGCGCCCCCCCCCACGGGTCGCGACGGCTATAAACAGTTCGCGTTGAGTCTTTAGCAGTACTGACGTGACGGAACTGCGCAACTCTCTTCGTTTGAAGCAGAACCAAATGCAATAGTGATCTAATTTTTGAATATTATTTATTAAGTATTCTTGGAGTAAAAGGCAGAAAAGAACGTTACTGAAGCCGGGCAAGAACGATAACGACTCGAGCGGGAGAGAAAGTGAGGTTTCTGGCTATATTGAGATTACGCAATTAGCATACACGAACCGTCATAACTTCTCTATCCAAACTGATGCGTTACCTTATCAGAAGGGCGAAAGCAGAAGGGTAAATTGTGCAAATCTCGCATTTGTACTTCTTGCACAATAAGTGCAGAGCGACATCTGCCGCAAAATTTAAATCGAAATATTCATTCCTTCAACCCTCTGGTTGATAAGATTTAATTTGCTTAATGTAATCGCCATCTACAGGTTCCAAACAACAACCACAAGTGCAACAAGTTCTTTAACTATGAAACAGAACGCCGAGACGACGGTTGGTACATATGGCGAGCGGACAAGTGCCTGAATCAGACTATCTCCATTCTCGTTCATTGTCAATGGGCGCAAAAGTCTGGCTCACCGCCTTCTGCCTCGCCTCTAGTGTGATTCATGTGATGATCGCTGTCTTTCTATATCGTGCCTTCATATTCAGAAACATAAAAATATTCGGCAAACATTGCTTGCCATCGGAATGTTAAATTATTCCTCCTGAATAGATAATGTCGATTGTGATTTTATGTCTTTGGGGTACGTCCCGAATAAATCAAGTCACTCTGCCTCCTCTCTCAACCTACACTGGTCAGGCAGTCTGAGACCGCATGATGAAATTTTAATTTTTTTATAAATTAAGCATCGTCACAACTGCGCCTTAACTGCATATTGAAGATACAAAGTATCCTTAAGTGATTTAGGTAAAATCTACGAAAATAGAATACTACCGTAGTAGGTTATACGTTAGTGCAAAGTTACGCTGCATTAAGACGCTGGCGGTGTCTGAGACGGATAACCTAATATCACAATGAATGCAAAATTAATGAACAGTTGAGCCAGATATCATAAGTAACATGCAAATGAATAAATGACTTGAGGGCTGGATGATATTTTTTGATCATTGTAACACAACGATGCGGATTTCATTAGTTTAGCACCAACATAAATAGGGATTTGGGACCATCAAACGATGGTTGTACGGTAAAAGTCTCGGAGATATCGCGCCGATTGCTTAAAACTGTGGTATCGCCGGCACCTGACCGTCTGCTAATTATTCTAACGCGCGCATTTGTCTAAAATTGTCAGAGTTAGCACAATGACTTGCATTTATGATACATTATCACACTACAAACGTCATATTTTCAGTTATTTGGGTCTCAGTAAGATTTAGAGGTACAATATCGGCTGGACTGCTACTTGTCCACCAATATCTCATTATCAGTTCACTACTATGAGGTCTGGATCTTATAACTGTCCTAATTCAGATTATTTCAAAAGATCAATGCTCATTTTCTCTTTCAATATCTCTCGGTGTCTCCATACAGTTATCCAAGTCAGGGCAAGATGCTTTAATTTCATCAGTTATATGGGTTATAGCAGTTATTTTTGGACAGAGAATCCGGTTCAAATATGAGGATTTGATATGGCAATTTTTCGATATTGTTTAGATATGATCGTTATAACTGATTTTAGGTCATTATTCGCGGTGCATCTAAATGGCATAAATAGTAATCGCGAGAATTTTTATTACACAAAGAAACACTAAAAGATGCAAAAAGTTCACTTGTCCAATAGTATTCAAGAACAGTACAAGACGAACGGTAATGATTATGTTCTACAAGCGATCACTATCAAAAGAGTGTCATCGGAATTTGTGAGCGCGAACCGTCACCGTCAAGGAACAAGAGCAAGTAGATGCGTTATGTCACTTCAAAGAACACGATGTGAGGCCAAAGATGACGCCATTTAAGAGCATGCGTCGTCACATACTCGAAATTTCTTCGTCAGTAAGTAGTACATCAGAAAATACCACGGCATCAAGTCTGATCGCGCACGAATCTTTGCGCGATTCGGCGTTCTTCATCAAAGATATAAAATATAAAGAACGAATCAGCGTTGAGACTAGTTTCCCACGTGAACCTTACTGTGGTGATAGCGAAACTTGAAATTGTTGCTAATGACGAAGAAATAACGAGTGTACAAAGTTGGCGGCGTTCTAGTAAAAAAAGTCGCTGAAACAAACACGCCAAAACTCCAAGAGAGCGACATCGCGACAAGAGAAGGGGGTAATTCAAACGAAAATGACGTCATCCTCTCAGATTTGTTCATCTTCGTTCGTGATGGCGGGCGGGGAGTTCTCGATGACGCGTTGAATGATGAAGAAGATGAAGACGGTGAGGGCGACGAGTAGCAGCAACTTGAGCCATATCGGGACCGATGACGTACCGCTTTTTACAGACTCTTTCTCCTCGTACTTGTATGTCGGCGAGTCGTAATCGCCCCCGCTAGCCGATCTACCGTACCTCAAAGAGGAGGAAGCGGCAATTAAAAAGTGTCACAAGTGATGCACAAATATACCGAGAAAACTATGCCGTATCAAATCTGTAAAACAAATTTTAAAATATTAGCTGTTTTGGTCATATCTGTGCCATAAATAAACTGAATCATAATGCGGCATAACTGAGAATAAGATGAAAAAGGATACCAAAAAAGCTTGTAGACGAAGCCACTATTTAATGTTTGAGCGATACGTTAATGATAGAATTATAGAGGAACGCAATCGTAGCGGAACGTTGCAGTCCTTCCAGAAAGGCTAATACGCGTCCTTCCTTCGCCGATCTGCCCAGGGATTAATTTCACACAACTAATGTAAAGTATAATTACATTTGTGTACTGTCATCACTTGTTTGTCCAAAATGCGTGTGATGACAATGCAGAGTCCGTGATCATATTTCTACAATTTACACTTACATAATTATTATGAGATTGGTTATAGGACGTTAGAAACAAGCATCGTCTGTATTGACAAATAAAATCTGCTCACTTCGAGCCGGACCCGTAGGACGAGGTTGTGTAGGTGTCCGACAAGAAAGATTTGGACGGCGGAGAGCTATTCGAGCCATACGTGCCGCTGAAAATTCAATAGGCAATTAAAGTCTAAATTTGCCGATCAGTAACAATAACTATTAAATTGAATAAGGCACAACTGCTTCGAAAGTCGACAGCGCTTCTTTCTATCAATTCGCTCAAAGATCCTCACCGATACTTGACGCCGCTGCCGGTGGAGTAGTCGAGGTCCTCGAGGGGGTCGACGAGCCTGAAGCTCTCCTCGCCCTCGTAGTTCTCATCCTCGTAGTCGTCCAACGGCTCGTCGCTGACGGCGGAAGCCGTCTTCGCCGCTACGCGACGCGACCGGTTGATTTGGTCAAAGTGCGGCTCGGCGGCAGCGGCGGCGGCGGCCGACTGCCTCAACTTGGATGGAGAGCCGCCCGCCGAGCGACCCTTTGGCGAGACTGAAACAACGGCGCTCATTTTACATTTCAGCGCATTCTAAATACGCACTCTGAATTGCAATTACAATCGCAGTTGCTTCGGCGGTTACAAGAATGCGAAGTTTAGGTCTTGCGAC
>NIUQ01002098.1:0-24672 GCA_002796945.1 Plectus sambesii
TCACATCGCATACTTTAGCTAAAGTCGGACTTTACGCAATGATAAAGGATAGGCCTTAAGTCCGACTTTAGCTAAAGTACGCGATGTGAAACCGGCCCACTGTCTTATTTTCCTGCTTTAACAGACTTTTTTAAAATTTGTAACTCAAGCTATTAGAATTAGCATATTATTGCAGTATAACTTGCGGAAACCGCAGTACGGCCTGATGGCATATTACCCGCAATTTCTCCTTCAGCTGCCTCTACCACTTAGTGTTGGACTGCAGAGATTTTTGCGAGGACTTTAAGAGCGAAATAAGCAATTTTTCATATATTCAAAAACTTAAAATAAGAAAATCGATCAGAAAGTACCGTTAATCGAGGGTTCGGTAGCTATGGAAAATCAAAATTTTTCCTCTTAAGAGGAAAACGAAGCACTGTATTCGAGCTAAGTTGCAACTAAATCTTTTCGTGGTCAGCTAACAAAAAAAGTTTGAAGATAACTTGGTGCCTCTAGAAAGAGAATGCGTCCTTTCGAGTGTAGTCCAAAGACATTTGGCGCTTTTGTTAAGTTTGCGCTAGAGTCTCTTACTGTTTACCAACATGTAAGGAAGTAAAAAATTAGATCAGTTACGTGATCCCGCCGCGATTCTGTAAATGTAGTCGTCTGAACCTTCGTTCAAACAGTGAACGTCGAACAGTCTATTGCTAAAGCATTATCGAATCATCGCTGTATCTTCTCATTTTCTCACACATGCCATAAGCGTGTACAGGGTACAGCCAATTGTTTGCGACATCATAATCTACCAGCGGGCTTGACTCGAATTGAAGCACGAGTAGACAAAGCTCTGTGTATCACACCTTCTATCAAAGCGTGCATTGCTTATTCTCGCTTGTTCTTCAGAGCATCATCCCGCTCCGTCAATTCGCAGTTTGTGTTCACCGCGCGTGGATGCGTAGACGTGGGAAATCAACACGGAAACGGCATTTACGCGCATTTCCTCGAGCGTAACGACCGACAGAGCGTTTGGGATATTATCGGACGCACGCGAGGTATGTCCACGGTCTGTTATTCATTCTTCAAAACTGTCAAATGCTGAGAATTGACAAATCAAGACTCGATCCCGCATTGACTTGAACTGAGTGTCATTGCTGCATCTGATTACACGTGATGAAAACGCAGAATAGAGACTCAATCCGAATTATCAATGACAGTTTTATGAACTGAGCTGGCTTGAGGACTAAGACGAAGACATTTGGCCAACAATTAATCATTTAAGGGCTGCTGCTCAATTATTAAGTTATTTATAGCAACATACAGTAATATAGCCCGCATTGCTCTCATTGTAGTTTGAGTTTATGAATGATCGTAGCAGAAAAGTGCTTTTAGCTGACGCCCATACGACGGACGGCTATAAAGAGCTGCACGATCAAAGTAGCTACGGTCCGTTCGGTCCTGTCATTACCGAGCTGAACAGCAACTGGATTAAGCAGCGCTTTCTTTGCTTGTCTAACACATCCGATGATGAAGACCGTGCTCAGAGCACGTTGGATTTGAAGTCGAGTGACTCCGACTCCGGTGTGGTCCATGCGTCTACATCTACTGTTTGCACTGTGTCGTAGTATCAGTCCCAATTTGGTGTCATTTTCCAATCCAGAAGTGTATTTGTACTACTTTCTGGACGACGATTGCGGTGTGCGTTCGCCTCCTGCGAATGAATGTGCATATTGATGTTTTCTGCATGTCCCATTTATAATATTTGTAATACTTCAGGCAAGTTATCATACTGTGAGACCGGTGGGCGATCCGAAACAAAAACAACAAAGTTATATTCATTTTTAGTATTTATATTTCCGTATAGAAAACTTGTTGCGTATAACCGTACATTTGAACGAGTTTCGCAATATTTTGCGCGCACTTCCTTGATGCTGTTGGAAGGCAATGAATGAAAACCATCTCTTTGCTGCTGTTACCATAGTTTAAGAAATAAAGCGCTAGCAAGACCATCGTTGCGGCTGCAAATTGTTGCACTCTAAAGGTATGAACGATGGTGGCACTTCATGTCGTTGAACAGCAATTGGCAACTGGCCAACAAAATCTCGTTCATGCCAATAATCGTCCGCTATATTCTTTTGCAATACCCTTGAGCATTTCTCCACGTTAACTAATTTTCTAATGTTCCTGTTTAGCACATTCAGTCCTCATATACACACTTTATATACATTATGGTCAATTCAAGCATCACAAAATGGAACGCGCTATTAATAAAATGCCGATCATAAAACCTGCAAAAGTAGTGCGCTTGTGGTTACTTGATTACAACGTCTGACAGATGTCTGGTAGCAGTACAATATTGTCCTAAGAGATAAGAGCTAACGGGGGCACTGTACAAAACGGGCTCCTGACTAAAGTTATTACAGTGCTGCTAGACGAGCGCTTATAGCTTGTTTAATTATTGTCAACAAGGCTTTAACAAGGAGCAGGCCATATGAATGCCAAACGTGTTGCATTACTTGTAGTAGCAGCTGCTGTAATTGCTGCAATTGGCTTGGGCGCAGGCATTGGCATAGGCAGTGCCATTTTCAAGTCATCCTCAACTAACGCTCCAGACGTCAGTGCACCTCCTATGATACCCTGGCTGTCTCCTTTCCAAGCCGACGTTAATTCCATATTTTCCTACCTGACGAGCGCAAATGGAGCAGGAAAAGGAATAGCATACAGATGGCTGGCAAACATTACAGACACTTTTGGAAATCGAAAGGTAAAAAAACAGCTCAGTTGGTGTTTAGCTGCGACAAAACAGGTGCTTTTGTGAGGACTGGCTTCTATTCAGCAAGCGCTTCCACATTGATCCCCGTGCTCTGCATATGGGTTGTTTAGCTAGATGCTTGCAACAGTATTTTTTTCACCTCGCTCCCATTTGTTGAAAAGAAGAAGACTAAGATCTGGCTATACTTTTGAATTATCTTGCAGAGTGGCAGTCAAAGAATTATGGACGCGACTGACTATGTAATTAATACATTGCGAGCTCAGGGCTTCAACAACGTTCATACAGAAGAGGCTCAGGTTGAGAACTGGATTCGCGGTGAAGAGGTCGCCACACTCAAAGGTTTTACCTTACTCGCTCTGTTAATTTCGATTGCACAATCTGATCTGTTTATATCTTTGAGAAACCGGAAAGGTATATTCAATGGGGGGGGGGGTGAACTGAAAGCACCTGACAGTAGTTGTCTTATTGTGTATACTCATGTTTCCCAAAGCACAGTCCAGTCTGTTTCACTAACAAACCACCGCTCGCGAAGAAGCCTTATTGTTCTGTAAAAATCATTTAAAGTATTCTTCTAACCTTGCTGCGCTCGATGGGCGCAGTCCGAGACCTATTTCATAAAGCTACTTCAATTGCGAAAGTGCAAGCGTGCTGATTGATCAGACTACCGAAAATGACTGTAAATAATTGAAAAATGACAAACAGTCACCGTGCTTGAGCTTCTTTAGTTTCGCAATTCCACAATCTCATGAAATGCCATTTTTGATTTCTATTTACCATTTGACGCATTTGATGGTTTGCCAATATGTCGCGTGCTATATCGCTACATTTGTAACACGTTGCAGTACCACGAGAATATCCAATGGCCATTTTGGGATTGGGTTCGAGCGTTCCAACGCCTCCAGGAGGGATCACTGCGCCGGCTTTTGTTGTGGATTCGTTCGATGATTTAGACCAGGCGGGCAAGGCGGGAAAGATCAACGGCACTATTGTCGTCTACAACGAACCGTGGCTCGGATCTTACGGACAAACGGTGGCCTACCGAAGCGGTGAGAAGAGCTCAGTTTGATAAAAATGCTATCTTTCTATGTGCAATTTAGGATATAGGAAAGTAGATTTCAAAATTTTAATATAATATACAGGGTGCGACAAAAGTTTCCGCAGTTCTTTTACAGGTCATATTTTATTTAAATATTAAATATTCTGATAACAACAAAGTTTTCTAATATTAACAACTACAAATTAAATCTTCTGGTCATTTTTGCTCAAAGTGCTCAATATTTTGCTTCAATGCTCATTATTTGCTCAATGTTCTTTTGGAGATAATTTATCTCTGAAAAAACCGCGGGAATTTTTGCCGCACCTTTAATTAACAGCACCAGTATCAGTGTACCTATAAAGATACTGACACAGAAACAGTATGAGCTTAATGATACTGGCACGGGAACCGACATCCCAATGCCCACGCATTTGTAGCTTGAATTTTCTTCACGGACGCCAAAGTAGTTTTAACCTGTACTCTGTAGGTGCCGACCATGCGAGTTACTACGGTGCAGTGGCGGTTCTGATCCGTTCCGTCACACCATTCTCTATATACACGCCTCATACTGGAATCGCTCATTATTCTCCAACTTTCAACAATGTAAATGTCAGTCGCATACCGCAGGCCTCAATTACTGTCGAAGACTCTATGATGCTTCGAAGAATGCAAGACCGAGGACAATCGCTACAAATTTATTTGAAAATGACATCATATGAGAACGGTACTACACCTGGAAGTAACATTGTAAGTGACTTCGAAATAGTGCCTGAATCCGAGAAAGTAAAATGATTGCTCAAACAGCAGTCTCTTTCGAACTCTATAACCACGAACTGAAAAGTCTGCAGTCTCTGTATCACGGTAAAAGAGAACATGGATGTGGTATCGCTCATATTGAACCCTTGCTGCTCCACCGCTTGATCAAGTACTGAACGAGCGCTAGATCAAGAATCAAAAAATAGGTTACTAAAAAGAATGAGAAGGCATAGGGAGCTTAAATTATGATTTAATTGTTACTTTATTATAGTACAGCATTTATGATTGTAATTTTTTTCTTAAATTGCAGATATTTGAATGGACTGGAAGCGTCTTCCCCAATGAATACGTCGTGCTGACGGGCCACTTTGATAGTTGGGACGTTGGCCAGGGCGCAATGGATGATGGGGGTGGTTGCGCCGTCGCCTGGAACACTCTAACTGCGCTCAAACATCTTGGATTTCAACCCAAACGCTCTATTCGCGCCATATTTTGGGTTGGCGAAGAGATGGGCTATGACGGTGTTAATAGTTACTGGTCGAATCACAAAAATTCCACTGAGAAGTGGATATTCGCGTTTGAAAGTGACGAAGGCGCTTTCATGCCGAGCGGTCCGGCCAATAATACTTATTTCGAAGTGAAAGGAAATGCGACGGCTATACAACGTTTGGAGGTAAATTTTTGGAATGAGTGAAGAGTAAAAGGAGCCCCACGAGTTAAACACGCTCTCACACTCGCTTCCCATCGCGCTCCCACAAAATCCTGCGGATGCGCCAGTTTGAACGTTGCTACTTTGCACAAACAACGCAATAAATATGCTCTAAATAAGATATCATTGAGGGAAAAGCCGATTAATTACCATATCATCTCTCAGAGATCTCATATTAAAGACCAATGCATCGCGGTCGTTAGAAATGAAAATTATCTTATGGCAAAATTTGTGGAATATCAGTTAATGATGCTGGTAAATAAAAGTAGCGGTATCTGCTTTATTCTAACTGTCATTTGTATAATCCAAAAGCTTTGTTAGAAAATTTGTTTCGTAAATTAAATGATTATGAATCTTTAGTTGTATTCTATCACACAGAATTAACAATTTACAATAAATGAAAATATATACGGTCGCGGATTTTCACTGGCCCCAAAATGTTGTCAGAAAGCAATATTTTCAAATTTGTCAACATCACTATTTCATGAAAGATGCATACATACTTCTCTGCAACATAAAATTCAAGAATAAAAAAGTTATTTCAAGAAAATAATGGAATGAGCTAGCCTATGTTTTGCACAAATAAGTGAGGAATGTGTGCACTCTAAAAAATTAGCTTGTTTTTTAACTTGCTGTAATTCATTCTCATCTGTTTAGGACATTGCTGCCAGCGTGCTGGCAGCTAACGGTATCTTGTTCTCTATACGAACGGCGGACGACGCTGGTGGAGAAGTTAATTATTGGGCCGATCTCGGCACTGTAACTGCCAACTATGTCAATGATGAAAAAGTTCACGGTTACTATTTCTACTTCCATCACACCAACGCGGATACAATGACCGTACTGAAGGAGGAAGATTTGGATTATGTAACGGCCGTCTTGGCTTCATATACGCACATCATTGCGAATATGGACAAGCAGCTCAGCGTCGCGTAGATGTCGTTTATTTTCTTGTTTATAGTTTGCTTTCATTCTTTTGCACTTTTTGTTTCATATTATCGACGGATAGTGAAATATTTTTTACCTTATTGCAATCCATACGCGCAACTTTCACCCTTCGAGTCTTCCGGGGAGCCAGCAAAACATTTCCATCATGAAGTGGAGATATTTCTAGGCTAGCACCTTATGTCGGTATCGTGGATATCAATGCGTGTGGTAGGAGGGATCAGCAGTAGTTTTCGTCATGTTGTGCGCATTCTGTTTTTCTTTTATGGGCAAGTAAATGATGCGAAAAAGCGTTTGTTGTTCACTGTCTTATGCAACTATATCAAGTGTTACATTCAAACTTCTTGCGCGTGTAGCGCTGCCTTTTGGAGCGAGCATAGTGTTTTCATATAAATTTCATTGCTGGGTATTTCAACTATTGAATTATTTTTGAATAAAAATCGATTCAATATGAAAGATTGTTTAAACTTCAATTCTTCCTTTATTGTCCGCGCCTAGCGCGAGCACTTTACGTATTGCCAGTTCAGACATCCCACCCTGTCGATTTGCATGAACAGTTGCAAGCAAGATAGCTTCATATGTTGTAGCAGTGCTGTACCGTTGATGTGGTTGGCTATGTAGTAAAAAGATTCATTCGACATTTTTTCAGCGCAATATGCCAAAGCTATATTTTAAACATCTATTTCACGTAGAAAACAGAGTAACAAATATCTATCCGTGCCTATGCGCGAAGAGGGGAAAGTATAAAAAAGCTTCTGCAAGTAAAGACATTGTACCACACATTTAACAGCCGATCAACAATATATCAATGTCCGTTTTGTTGCACATTCGTAGAGCGTTCATATCGCCTTCGGAACTTTTCGTCAATCTGCGTGAGATAAAAGGTGTCTGGAAAGAGCGGGAAATGCATCATGCCTTCTCCATCGTTGTCATCCATGCACAGCGCGTGCGGTTGATATGGGGCTGAAAGATAAGCGATCATTTTTCAAAACTTCAGCTGTGTGCAATGGAACAATATCGATTTCATCCGAAAGTCAAGCATCACACAATGCAGCATGTTCAAGCTGCGAAAGAATGCTGCACGTCGGTGGAAGTAATGTAATACGTTATTAAAATGTGCGTAGTAAATTATTTATAATGGAGACAAAAAATTGCTACGACATTCTGCACCATTAAAAGTTGTCCCTATTACTTAGTTTATCCATTACAAGATGTCTCCATTGCGTGTTCGTTCATAATACATTTGTCCCAATTAGGAGATTTTATACTATGCAATATTGTTCGCATCTGCAATTATCCGCGAGATCAGTGTCGTGTTAAACAAGAGTAAATTGATGCAAATTTGTTGAACTGCAGGTAATGTAGTGTAATTATACGAGCAACAGTTAACCGAGGATTCCGCTGAACGACAAAACGTGCAATAGATCCCGGATTAATGCAATCCAAGGGGCGCAAAATACAGCCAAGTGCAGGAAATTTGTTGGCTCCAATCTCCTATACTATGTATGTTAAAAGAATGCGGGGACAAGCAGAGGCAACGGATAAATACAGCTATTGAGTAGATTGCAAAGTGGTCACTTTTGCGAGTTGTACTGTACAAGGGGTCAACCGACCTTTGCCGAGCAGTTGTTCGCGCATTTCGAGCGCTCGGGCGAATTGTTTAGGGGACGCTTTAACGCGGTGGTCGAGTCGGTAGGCGGCTTCTTTCGCACTCTGCAGCAATCCTTGCAGTCTGCTCGCATCTGTGCTAACGCTCAGCGAGAAAATGGCCGCCGCCGAGCCCGAACCGTACGAAAAGAGTAACAATCGACGACCGACCAGTTCGGACGGGGACTGCCTGAAGTCGAAGTAGAGAGAATAAGGAATATTTCAATAGAAATACTTCAAGTTTCGATACTGATAAATTATTACTGCATATTTAGGCATGTCAGAGAGCTGAAACAGACGTGATAGTCACAAATAGATCAAATTTTACGTTTTGTTAACGATATCGTTTGTAATGTGATCAGCTGACTTTGCCATCGCAACATTAATGACCTTAACTGTTTCGGCATGTATACGATATCGATATCACCGACATAGTGATACGCCTCGATGAAATACTGTATAATAAAGTCGCGCGATATTTCACAGGAACCTCAGAATGAAAAATTTATCTCATCGCAGTGAATATGAACCTTTTAGTAAAAAAACGCTACTTTATCCAGTTCGGTCTTGTTGACAAAACGTTTACGTCAAGTTTCAATTAGCGTCCTACATGGGTCAGAGAAATAATGTACATATTGTTGTTGTTGAGGTTGAATGTCTCCTAACCGAAATTTTTTGAAGAAATATTACCCCCATCCCGCAGCCGACTCGAGGCCATGCCTGAGTGTTAATGAATACTTTCAACATATCATTTTATTACAAATAAACAGCCCTGCTATAAAAAAGATGCTACCAAAGTTACCTATTAAGAGCATGCGTTACGCCAAATTCGAAGGATTTTGAGAAAACCTTCCAAAAAAGTAAGGCAGACGGTTCGATTTCTACAGCAAAACAACGGCTACTGCAAAATATCATCTCAAATATATTTTCTTCTCACTACTGTCAAAAAACATAACTGCAACACTGAAATAGGCGCAAGAATAAGGATAGGAAATCTTGATTATGAAAACATTAGACGAATATGGTGCAAAAAATACTTACGTGAGCAAAAGTGAGCAAAGTCCGCCGTAGAGCGAGCCGGTATACATGTTTCCGATTCGGCGGGCAAATAATAAGGACGGATCTGTTTTAGCGCGGAATAGTTGCTCGCTCGCCGTCAATACGGCCTTCTCAAACGACTTATCACCATATGTTGCATTCAGTGGAGTACCCCTAAAAATAACGGAAATATACCATGTATAGTCAAAACTTTTCGATCAGTAACGAGAAAACCAAATTCTGGTCCTGTTACGATGAGGTCCATGCGCGAAATTTAAACTGTGCAAAATGAATGACCAAGCAGTAATACATAAATAATGTCTGTTTTCACATTCTTCTAATTTTGTAAATGGCACGCCACACCTGCTTGAACATTATTCAACTCTTACAGCTAATTTCACTGAAGAGAAGCAGCTATATTTTGCTCACGTAACTAATTCNAAGTCTTACAGCGAACGTGCTCAATTTACTCATCCGCATCTTTGCGTGTTACGGTGTTCCGTCTCGTCCTGAATTACTGATCGAAAAGTTTTGACTATAGACTGAGCAAAGTTCGCATCACAATATTTTTGCAGAGCATTTAAGCGCCCAGCACGATTAAAAAGATTAATTATGTCTTCATGGTTGTACCTTACAAACACAGCACACTTGAACGTGATATTTGGGGTATTCTTATATGTGAACGCACAAACAACATTTTCGCACATCTCTGAAACACTTTAAAAAGTGCAATAGCCCAGGAAAACTATCATTTAACTCAACACTACAGGTGCTTTAAAGCCTCATGATATGTACTTACTATCTGAAACAGGGAGCTCTGTGACTACTCCTGCCTAAATAAACTCGAGATGAAAAAGAGCTCTAGAGGTGAAATCATTTCTTCCATTGGGAATTACTGCTGAAGTAAAACATGAAGATTACCTGAACGCAGAAAGCTGGTCGAGACTGGAAAGATGCGAGTGGCGGCCAGAGACAAAGTCGTGGAACGCCAGCCGGCCCAAAGACTTTTGCACCAAGCGTGCATACGGCGAGTGGAACAGTACTGCCGCAAAATTGGACAAGTCTGGATGCTTGCCTGAAATCAGACAACACGGTATATGATTGAATTTAATTGATCATGCGTATTTCAACCCCACTATCCTAATACGGTGAGCATAGGCCACCCCGGGGCTAAACAGAGCCTCCTGATGAACGTCTGTCCTTATGAATTTTTGAACGCAAGACTTTATGACTCTCTGACCATAACGCAACACCATTATGTACCCCTTCCACTTCAATAAAGACATTCTCCAAGTCAAAACAATTTGAAAAATGTCCGCTTTGATATGGAAAGTGTGTCCTCATTATAGTGGAAACGGTATAAACACGATCACTAACCATTAGTAATTTTGGCGTACTTGGCGCCATAGAGTTGGTAGCAAGCGTCGAGGGCGGACAAATAGGACTGAACGCTGAGAGCGCCGTCGACGACAGGGTATTCGCTGGTCATGCGCGGTTTGTAGAAGTCGTAGACGCTCTGCATGTGAACGGCGCGCAGACCGCGGTCGAATACGAGTGGAGCATTCGGACCGATCAGAAGTGCGACTGCGCCCGCCCCTCCGGTGCACCGCGCCGGGCCCTTGTCGTACACCGCGATGTCGCCCATCACTGCCAGCGCCCACCGGTCTGCAATTTGCGGCTCAATTAGTCGTCCTTTCTATACCATCAACCGATCATTTCTTGCATAATCGAAGTCGTGAAACTTTGGATTTGTCTTAGTCTCATTCACCATGAAAATCTTGAAATGATGACGATGTTAACCACGATTTCATCGCATAGTACAAGTAATATTTTAGCTCCTATTGGAGGAAACTGGGTTTCCACCTGTGGGGAGGCACGGCTGTCTGACTGACTCAGAGTGTGACCGTGCTGGCCACATCCCCCAAACTTCCGTTGCATATGCAAACCTTTGCGATCAGTGACCTTTTCTCGATGCATCAAACTTTGTTGCGCGCAACAGAGGAAAGGCTACAGGTCCATGTCTGCGGGTCGCTGGACGTTGATCACATCGCCGTTTCCAATGTATGAACGCTACCGAACGTACATCCGTAATAAATGACAGTGCTTACTTTCGCGCGATCCATCAACATTGGCGTACACCCAGTCGACGGCGTGGAAGACGGCTTGGGTGCCGCCGAAACAAGCATTAGTCACATCGACGCCTTCGATGTCGCCGTTGCCGGGGAATAGCTGCATCAGCTGCGTCTTAACGCTCTTGCTCTTATCCACTATCGTCTCTGTTCCAACCGCCAGAAAGCCCACCGACTTTGGGTCGATCTAAAATAGAATTCAGTCGCCATCAGTGATACTATCGCTGAGGTGAAAGCAACTTCATTGCTGTTATAAATTTATTATATCTGCGAATACAGATGAACTTGCTGATAGTGATTCTTTGAGTTATGAAGAGTGAAGCGCTTATAATTATCACCGCGATCAGCTATTTCGTATGTTTTTGCATCAATATCATTGATAATCGTACAAAAATCGTCATTAACAGTCTTGAATTGGTTGTTTTACTATAAACTATCATAGAATATTTTACCGAAACATGACTTTTGTCCACGAAAATTAGACAGATATATGTAAATGTTGCGGGGTGCGATCGGACCAGCGATTGTTCTTTGATATCATCCGTATATCATTCTTGCCACTCGCTCTTCCAGTAGTCGGTCGGTTCTCCGCGCTACTCTATATCCTTCTTACCCCGCGTCTTTCCTTATCGTACGACCGCTCTCGTCGGAATAAATTGTTGCCCCAAACCCAACAGTAAACAAGAGTAATTGAATGTATTTGAGGCAAAAACCGAGCAGTAAATAAGGCTGCTTACATTATGTTTTTCCATCAGCTTGGCAGTGACTGTCAACATAATGGACTGGACGTCTTCGTGGTCGGCGCAGAAGCCCATCTGCATCTGTCCGAGCCCGACGGTGTACTTGCCCGCGCTCGCCCCGTCGAATAGCTCCAACTCGGTCTGATCGACGAACAAACGCGGGAAGTACACTTCCATCGCGTGGATGCCAACGTCTGTCACAGACCCAGCCATTTTTCTGCAAAATGAATCAATTTCAGTGGAGCAGTTTATCAACGGATTTTATGACAATGACGACGATTAGAGCAACAGAATGTGTATTATCTTTGTCTCGAACTTTAATGCTTCGATTTCAATAAGTACAAAGATGGTTAAGGATGTATGCCAGGTATAAGCTAAAGATGGTATCTCGATAAAGAGATGATGAGAATGGCTATCATAATTAATTTAAGACGACAGCTGCGCGTAACATATTACGCCCTCACGCGATTGTTCTTGTGGCAAAATAATAAAGCGCGAACGAGTAAAGAGAGGTTGGCGCTCTAGGACAACCAGGATGAGGTAAATGACTTCCAAAATTGTATTCATAAAACTTCCAATCCTGAATAAGGAAGCACCCGCTGCCAATGTTTTGTATTGACAAATGCTTCCTTACGCGCTCGCGGCTGCTTTATGAAAACGATCCCGGACGTCGAGCAGGATGTGATAAAGAGAAGGAAATGACATTTTAAAACCCCTTCAAATGTTATTAAAGTTATAAAGTTACATTTAATCACCTACATTCCAGCCCACGCTCCTGCCTACAGATGATTAGTGTTATAAGTCGCGGTGAACAATTTACAAAGCCGTTTCAGTAAACAGTCAGTGAAATTTTGACAAAAAAGTCGTTAAATATATTGGAGCAATTTCAGCAAATAATCTCGCAAAATCAAGCCGCTAATTTTCTCAGCACAATAATACAGATAAAAACGAAAGACCCGAAAAAAAACAATTCTGTACAGAATAAAAGTTGTATTTGACGAAGGAGTTGCAGTTTCATAAGAGAATACGGTCTAATAGGTTTGTCGGTTTACGTTTGGATATACCATTAACTGGTTCGTGCGATTTACCCACAATATATACAACAGAAGTCGAACGGAGACAGTGAAAGTACACACCCCGCGCGCCAAATGTAAACTCGTTCATGCCCCAGGCTAGAATGTTTGATCCTCAGAGCACTTATTGCGGGTTTCTTCCTGTAAAATGCCAATTTTCCATCAAAAGGAGAGCCTATTTAATAATCGAAGATCCCAGTGGAAACATGCAAAAGTAAAGGTTGAATTCACAGCTTGGTGAGCGAGAGCATTTTTGGAGACAGGGGTGATTGTTAGCCCGATGTTGGCAAAAATGTTACCCTTTTTAAATGATTTGAATAAATGATTTGGATCATTAGGTCTCGGGATCATTCGAGGACACGCGCAATTCATAAAATTTGGGCGCACCAACTATAACTTATACAAGGTAGCCCAGAAGTAATTCAGCATCCTCTCTGCCCAATTTACTTTCTGGGATATCCTGTATATGAACGACGTCGCTTTCGGGTGCGCCAGCGATCACCCTGAATATCCCAAGTCAATATCATCGAATATTTGGCCAAGTCTTCCTAATCGAACCATGGACGCGTCTGACGCTGAGACGCGCGCGCATCGTCTATAAGATAATCATTGGCGAAGAATGAGTCAACGATTGCTCATGATTCATACATCCACGCGGCCAGGAAAACGTGTCCAGCTAGATTTATTTCGCAAGAAACTCTACATTTCACTAATCCGCCGCTCGCCAACAGGCGACAAGCGAGCAACATCACACCATATCGCATCTGTCTGTACAAAATTCGACATAATAAAAACAGAAACGATGAGCTACTAAGGTTTATTTCGGGTTAGGTTGTGATTTAATTTATCGTAAGCATAATATTTTCATCACGCGATTTCATAATGAAACATTATGATGCAGGCATACTTGTAAACCTGTGGAGGGCTGCAGCCGCGTCCGATAGGACGCTATCAATTTGCATAATGCTTTTTCGTACTTATTAATTTTCAATCAATCAAATCACTAGTTACTGAAGTATATTCATCGCTTTACGATGAATTACGCAAACCAAACCCGAAACAACCAAAATTGTAGAAGTACTCAATGGGCAGAAATCGCACGATAACTCAATAGATGACTAATGGTGTCCGTGTCCGTGGTGGTGGTCGTCTTCGGCGTTGGCGGATTCGAACGTGTAGTTAACGATGGGGAACTTGCGAGGATCATTCCACGGCCACGCCCGGTAAAAGTCGTACGGGTACTGCTTCGGCATCTGCAACAGTTTCAGCTCACATCGGTTGAGGGAGCGCTCAATAAAGGACATGCTTTACCCATTCATGGAACTCTATATTACCCCAATCGATCAATACAGAGTCGAGCAATTTAAAGAATACTGATTATATTATACCATTCGACTTCGCTCATTTAAAATGAGTGTCAAGGGGCGACAGTAGGTGGTAATGTAAATCGTTACTTTGAGATTGAATTAGTAGACAAATAAGTGTCATATGTATTAATTACTCTGAATTTTAACTAATAAAAAAATCATCACTTAATGAGCTACCTTATTCTTAGTGAACAATGAAACATTTCGTTTGCTGTATTGTCACGTAATATAGAACAAGTCGATAAAAATGAGCAGAACTATGAACGAATTCGATCAAAACTAAAATTAAGAATTATAGAGGGTTTACCATGGGGTTCTTCCAGGTCCATTTGTTCGGGGCAGTGCTCATAAAATGATACGTAATGCCCACCATTATAGCCACCATGATCGATAGGCCGATGAACACTTGCTTCCTGCAACAATATCCATGATTATATCATCCCATAAAGCGGGCTTAACATGATCTTAAACTCGTCACTTTTTATTAAATATTGAATTAGGAAAGTTCAAAATTACGCATAACACACCCCTGTTCCCAATTTTCTTCGACTTTGCAGTTACCCATCAAGCAAATTATACTCCGTACTACAGTACCGTATTTTTCGCTTCGAAACCACTTACTTTAAAGCTTTTACAATGCTTCAAAAAAATTTACAATGAGATATTCTTAAAGAGGCAAGATGAAGAACGTATACGTGTCAACGAAACGGATTGCGATATTGCCATGGCGATTTGGGAACTTATATTGATAAAGACACAATCTAACTATTGAGTGATAATACGAAAAATCTACACTAAACTGTCTCAGCTACCCAGACGCCTGAATATGACAGCGGTAAGAGTGCTAGGAGTGAAAATTGAGACACATTTACAAAAATTGTGAAATTAAATAGAATCGAAGTGTTCAATAGCTGCCATTTGTTTCTTGTCAGTGATCTGTTTTCGATTTTTATCCAACTCTGCCCTTCCCAGTATGTGAAGGCAAGGTACTACGCTATTCAGAATGCCACAACATGACGTCAATATGTAGATAAGAGCTGCGAAGGAACAATCAAAAAGGTTCTTACGGGTCGTGTGATTCTTCCGACTCGATTCCAGTATAAGTAATGCGATCGGGTCGATAGCGCTCATAATGGAGAGGAACCTGAAAAGAGATTACTACTTCACAGGTACGCAATTACTGTGATTAAAGTGTCTTCATTATTAGTCTTCTTGAATGTAAATCAAAGTCATTTTGAGTTGAACTGGCAATCTCTATACAGCGGCGGGATTTTAAAAGAAAGTATAACGTACTATAGGAATATTTGTGCATTATAGGCTTAGCACAATAGTCAAACCCTATTGAATGATTCAAACAAGAGCAGAGTGCATATAAATCCCTGAAATGAACAAAAACGAACCGGTTCGGCCCAATTTCTTCTAAAGCGGCGATCGGACCAGGCCTCGTTGGGATCTTTGTGAGCGAAGGTAGTGGTGCCAAGGTCGGGGTAGTCGCCAGTGGACTGCTTGTAGTCGTCGGGATCGTACGTTTTGTAGTCCTCGGGTCGGAGGCCGTAGCGAAGGGCGGATTTCTTTCGCTCCTCAGCAGACTGCGGCAATCGCGCCGGCCGATGATCGCGCACCCACCAACCGTCCATCCGCAACGGACCACCGCGCGCTGAAAAGGGCAAAATGCCAAGATTATCTCGCTTTCCGGCTCCTTGCAAATTAGTTTTGCAGGATTATATAGCCATTTTGGCCAGAGAAGGTACATTTCCATTGTATTTGCTAGCAAATGTGTGATTATCTAATAAACTGTTCATCATTGTCTTTACTTGGATGATCGTAAGTAATGCATCAAAATCTGCTGTGATCGCCGCGTATGGCCAGGATGTGGTATTGATTTTTTGTTTAAGTTGTAGTGCTCTTCACGTCCCGCCAGTTTATCGCGACGAGGATTTACATGACACATAGTAGAAATAATTAGTGGTTGGGGGGTAGTGCAGAAATGAATTTTTTAAATACCAAATTTAAAAGAGTGATGCATCCTCACTTTGAAACCCTGGTACGCATCTATGGCTTATAATACTACAGCATCGACACAGATGAGCTTACCAAGGACAGTGGACGAATGCAGCGATCGGGTGGGAACTCGAAACACGCCCGTCATCTTCGTTCGCTTCCCTTCCCTCTTCTGTATTCAGTCTAATACGATGTTAAGCCAACACTCTAGAAATACTAAAATATTAAACATGAATATACGATCTGTACTTGTCAATTCAATTATGACTACTTGCACGAGTATTGTAAGATATAAGGACGATTAAGCATTTAAAAGTTAAACAATGTCTGAGCGATTCTTAGCAATTGAACGCACATATCTCTATCGTCGATTATGAACAACTCAGGCAGCCCTAACATATATATCAAAATCGCGCTAGAAAACACGAGAATACTAAGCTCTGCCGAACAGCGAAACAAAAGATCTGCCTAAACATTTCCATCGATTGTAGAGATACAACACAGATTATTGACTTTCAGTGCTCAATTATCGAACAATGATCGCCTGAATTAGACTTTTTTGAGCGTTTAACGCGAGGAAGCAGACGAACTAAACGAACTGAGCGAAGCTGCACAACCATGGCAGAACATGTACGCAGCAAAGTTGTGCGGTTTGATGTTACAGGAATATATTGATACTTAGCCAACGTCTACTCTGCAAGAGTATATTTGCAGATCAACACAGTAACAAGTTACACTTGTCGTTGATTAAACTATTGGCTTCTATATGGGATTTGCAAAAAACACTTCGTGTTCTTAATTGTTACAATGCATTTTTTAGGGGACTGATATTTGTTTCCTTAACACTTTAAGCATTACAAGCGAAAATTTTCCAAGTTTTGGCGAATCGTCAACAACACGTACACGTCGCATCGATTCGGACTGCTTCTTGACAAAATTGAACCCGACGGTTAGCCACTTGCTTCAACTGTTCCAGCGTGTCGGTTATTGCAAGTGGGTCGCTTGTTCCTTCGTTAGCTGCAAAAATTGAACTAGAACTTGCATTGGCTGGCTGATTTCTTCCTAAGAGTGCTGCGCAGCGTTGACTGCTGACGGTAACATTTTTTCATAGAATTATCAAGAATTGCTAATGCAAAATTTTCAATGCTACAAAATACGCTCTTGCTAATTTTGTACGAGGCTTGCTTTCGTCCGTTCAAGTCTGCGCAGCTCTTTGTTACTTCGTTGTTAAGACACATAGCAATAGACTGGAGACAGAAACTGAAAGTGATTTGAAGAGTGCTTCTGCTCATCGCGGCATACAGTTTTTATTTATTTTACGCTTAATGCTATTTTTATGTCTTTTTATCTGAACTGCTACACTTTCAGCATATAATATGAACTATAAATGTGTTCTTTTTACCGTGCTATGCTAGAAAATAGGAGATGTGCAGCTTTACCCGTGGCCATTTATAGAAACTGCTACACTTTCTGCAAAAAAATAGCTGATTCACACACACAATAGTGCAGAATAAACATCGACAATAAATACATTCTGTACAATTGTAGAAAGGCGGAGACATGGCGAGCTGTCTGGGGTGTTGCTGCGCGCCGTGCAAGCCGCGGTATCGCCGCTTGGTGGACGCGATCTACCCGGAACAACCCGACCAAGGCCTCGTCAAGGCGAACATGCAGAAGTTGACGTTCTACGCCTGTTCACATCCCGAGAAACTCGACCGAATCGGCGATTACCTCGTATCCCGTCTATCCCGCGACCTTTACAGGCTGCGCTTGGGACTTGTTAAGGTACGAAAGTTTCTTTATTTCTACTTTTTGTCTTTTAAAATTATTTTTTTCATTATCATATGCTTCGAGCTTCCAATATGTTAACCGGCGACAAGTTTATTAACTCATCAGACACCGTCTGGGAATTTCATTTATAATATTGTTGCGGGAGGTGGAGTGATAGGTCATTTTTGATGTGCGCACATCACAACTGACCAATAATCGCACTCCCTGCAATTGTTATGGCAACAGTTTCATGAAATAGACCTCCAGACGTTGTTCATTACTGGAATTATATCTTGATGTGTTTAGGTGTCCGTAGAAGCGATGGATCAGCTTTTGCAAAGTTGTCACGGTTCGCTCAGTCTCAATCTGTTCGTCGAAAGTTTTCTTAAGATGGTGCAAAAGTTGTTGGAAACCAACGATCCAGAACTTGAGGTTAGTTTGCGTCGTTAATTTGCTGCTCAGTGATGAGCGTGGGGACGTGTGCCTCAGTTTAAGGTCGTCTGGAAAAGTAGTGATCTCGTACGATGACTTTCTATATGGTATAGTATACTTGTTGAATAGAATTTGAATGTATTTTTGTACGATTTGCGGGGACATAAACAACTGAATCATGAAGCACTATGCTCGCACTTTTCGGCGACAAAGAGAATTACGGTGCAAAGATAAATCTCAACTTTCCTTATGAAAACTAAATTTCACACAGGAATCATAATAGTTTCTGGTTTTGCAATGCAGAATATTATCCAGCAATATGCTATTGTACCTACATCCGTTTAAATCAATCGCGTTTTTTACAGAAAAAATTCGGGATAATAAATGTTGGCGAGTTAAAATTTCGCGCTCATGCGTGGGATCAATATTGATTTTTCTAATTTTGCGCCATGCATCGCGCAGATGATTTACTCGCCGCGACTATATTAAAGAAATAGTCGATAAATGCCGAGTTAATTTGAGATGCTGGCGACCGAGTCGTTCGTCAACTTCGCCAACATCGAAGAGGACACGCCCTCCTATCATCGTCGTTACGACTTCTTCATCTCCAAGTTTTCATCAATGTGTCACCGCAAGACAGCTGATCGGGCGCTCAGCAGACGGCTCAGATTCGCCGGTATGTATTGTACAGCGGTCCATTTTTGGCTTCGGTTCATTTCAAGTCACTTTGTAGTCACATTTAGCAAGTGGCTGGAAGTGATTGAATGTACAGTATTTGGCTGTGCTTCTATGTAAAGAAAAGTTTCTTAATCAAATTTGATGACATTTATTTAATGCTATGCTGTGAAAGCAGCCGACAGTTCACGTTGAAGTTTTGCCTACTCATCAAGATAATGAAATAAGAGCGCTTGATTGAGGACCTGTTACCATCTGATATTGAACTATTGCGTATGACTAAAAGTAGTTTACTGTACAGCATCAAAAATACTTGATAGAGCCCTTTTTGCAGGTCTGCGCGGATTGCGCGGCGTAGTGTGGAAAACAGTCAGTGATGACTTGCAAGCAAATATTTGGGAAAAGCAGCACATGGAAAAGATCGTCCCCTCCATCCTCTACAACATGCACGACAAGGACCTCGACGTCAATGATGGTAAGCGCCTTGAGAATTAGGCTTGGATTCAGTCGCTGTGCTTTTTCGGCGGACACTTTTCCTTGTGATGCGACCGCTTTGTTACGGGGTGAAAGGTTGAATAAGGCGGTAGAGGACGCTGCTTTTTCAGATATGTATTCTTACGAGGTCAGCAAGCGGGGAAGTAGTAGTTCATATTTCTGTGCGAAAATTCAAGTATTTGTAAGGAAAGTTCGAGACGTCTATATTTCGTATGGTTGAAAAGCTCGAATCTCGCATGATTCAACCCATATTTGAGGGGATTGCAGAATTACGCGCAGTTTCAATTCTAGTGAGGATTTATTTATGCGACGTAAATCCATCGGGCACTACAATGGTCATTGGAGATTTCTCATAACGTTTTCTTGCAGTGGGCGATGAGTCGGACTCGTGCGCACTGGGAACGGGAGCGGTGGACGGCGAGCAGACTGCCACTGATTCAGGCAGTCCGAAGGCGTTGTCAGACCAGTGTCTGCGCGAGCTGATGGGCAAGGCGTCCTTCGGCTCTATGCGTAGTGTTCTCCAGCCCGTTTTGAGACACTGCGACCTGCACAACCTTTGGATTCCTCCCGCCGAATACGCCATCTCTTCTTTTCGAGCTATTATGTATAGTATCCAAACGCAGTACTCCTATGTCGTCATTCAGGTGAGCCTTTTGTGTTTGGAAAGTACATTGTGCTGGGGGAAGTGTGACATTGAAAAAGTTTGGAAAAATTGATCAGTTGGACACACATATTGAAATGTTTCGATATCAACTTCCTGGTCGACTTCTGTTATGCACAAGCTAATTCGAGTCTTCTACTTTGCTTTTATTGCATTTGCAACGATATTCGTGCCAGCAGTATTAATAGTTAGGCGCCATTTTTTGTAACGTGACAGTTTAGTGGCTTATACCTCGATAGTGTTCAGTGAATTTATATTTAATTAAACTCCGTTTAAGCTTCAGTCTGTATAGAGACGCCGCAACACAAAGAGTGACATCTAATGCCGTCACCGCGTAAATACTCAAATTAATAGGTAAAATGAGATTATTTGCAGGCGTTAATCGGTCACTTGGACGAGCGCGGGGACGCGGACGCGACGACGCGCATTGGCATCGCTTCGGTCCTCTCGGCAATCGTTCCGATAGCCGGCACGAGCATCGGTCCTTCCCTTTTGGAGATCTTCAACTCGCTGCTTCGACATCTGCGCTCTTCAGTCGAGTTTCAACTGTCCGACGCCTGTCCATCGGCTGAGAAGGAGAAGCTTTACCAGGAGACGCTCATAAATGCCATGGGCGACTTTGCCAACAGTCTGCCCGATTATCAAAAGGTACAGTCAATTGCGTTTATAACGCCTGGCTCTATAACGTCGCTGGCTTTATAACATCGGTCCTTAGCTGGTCCCGTGTACTATGTTTTGTAAAGGGCTAACTGCCTCTATAACGTCGCTGTCTTTATAACGTCGGTCTTTGGCCGGTCCCTTGACCGACGTTATAAAAGCAGTTGACTGTATGTCTTTTTGACGCTTTTAATTTAATGCCAAGCATGAAATGATTCTACCATCCCTTTTTTTATATGTGAAGAATCGAGGATGCTTGAATAATTTGTGCTGGTGTTTACTCGAGCATGCTGATCACAACTGCGCACTTTTTTGCTGAGGTTTTCTTGCTTCTCCTCTTTTTCTTAATCAATTCCCATTGTACAGGGAAACGAAAGAACCAAACTGGAGCTGATTTTATACCAAAGAATTTCTAACGATTCTCGTGTATTCGCTAGGCTTTAACTAGTTCTCTCGGCGTTGGCTTTGGTAAAATGATGCTAAAGTCAGAGGTGACGAGTTGACTTGGCTATGAAAAAATGTTAGATGCATATCATAATACATATTGTGTTGTGTATTTCAGGTTGAGATAATGATGTTCACAATTGGAAAAGTGCCAGCCTTGAATGAGGAGAGTATGAAACGAAGCGACGCATTCCTGCAACACGTGCTCGTCAAGACGCTCCTTAAGGTCACTCATTTTCGCCCATTTAATATTAGCTTCTCCCTAAAATTTTATCTATTTACTGATTGTTTGATATTTGGCCAAAACTTAGTGAAGAACGTTGCATGCGGAGGCTCGATATATTTTCTTCCTCTAACTGAATTTAATATGGCAAAAGATTGAACATATCATTTCCATATTGGGATGTGCGATTGAAGTGAATACGATATGTAAATGCCTATCTTGTAAAGTATTATTATGGCATTTTGATGTGAAGCCGTACTGAATAATTTTCTTGCTGCTCGAATTAAGAAGAATCGAGAATTACCGCATATGAGCCGTTCCAAATTCGTTTATCGCTAAGAACTCAGCGTTGTTTGCAGAAATGACTGGCGGCTGCTGTGTCGATGTCGATCGCACAGCCTCGCCTTGTTGTTCTGTAGGCGGTGAGTAGAAGCGTGCGAATGGGATCCATTGACTTTCATTTATTATGGGTCAAGTAGTACTGGCCAAATTCCTTCTCGCACGCTTCCGCCACTCGACCCCAGATTTCATCCTGATTCAGGATGTAAAATAATGAACATAAATTGAAGGTGGCAACAAAGTACCGTACCGGCTATCTCGCCACAGTGCTCACCAGCAGTTTCCTCGGTCCGCTGCTCAAGTTGGCGCACGTTGATGACGCCAAAGTTCGACTACTCACTCAGCAGATTTTACACACTCTTATCGACAGGTTAGGATGACTTTCTTCTGTACTCAAGGGTTCATTTAATGGGACTCTGTAATGCGACAATTCGATAATAATGGATTATGGGTAAATCATTCAGTCAAAAATATATCATTTTCCATGTTCATTTTACAGTTTATCTCACATAAAGTTGATAATTCAACTGACGCGTGTCCTATTTTTTAGAATATCGAAAAATAGAGCTCCTATTCGCATTTTCAAAATACGAATGGCTTTTATGATCTTACAACTCAGTCCATTAAGATGAAGAACATGATTTAAATATTTTAACAGGTGTGGGTGGGGCTTATAATCCAAATAGGTGTGATTTAAACATTGCCTGAGAAAGGCGTTAGGACAGTCGATCATAAAATATGGGAAAAGGCATTTGTTTCAGACACGCGAATCTGGCGCAGTTACAGCACGTGGGCTGCGTGAGTGACGTGGCGGAGCTGCAGCTGACGGTGGAGAAGAGTTCGCGCGCCGACCAAATGTTCATGAAGAAGAATATGCACGCCATCCTGTCCACTCTTTATAGGAGTGCGACCTCCGGCGGCGGCGTCAACTCCCAGGCCAACATGGACGCCATCCTCTGCACACTTTCACTTCTCTGCGTCGAAGTTGGCTTCGACGAGGTTGGTAATTCGTTTTTTTGGAGCGGTGACACATTTAATAATCAACATTCGTTGATCAGTACTAAGAAACGAAGAACTTTTGATTATAGCATAACACTGAAATAAAACATAATGTTCGATGGGGGGCTATCTGCGACAATTTCCCGTAAAAAGGTCGATTTGTTTACTTAATTTTATTTGCAATTACTTGCTGTTATCTTTACAAGTACTTAATTATCTTTACCAGCTATAATTGTGTTTTAGTTAAATTAAATGAACGGGGTTGTTTGCAAAATATCCGTAAGAGTAAATATTGTTTGTGAGATAAAGATGGTATATTGCGTTAATATAATTTTTACGAGTTGGGCTGGTTTCTGATTAGGCTTTCCCTTGTCAATTGCTCATGACTGATGGAAGATGATGGACTCGACTTCCGCCTCACCAAAATTGCTTTTCCGTCAACATTTTTTGAATAAGTCAGTCGATAGTCACTGGAGGGGATTTTGGTACAATACGCGCTCTCACTCTTCTCCCTTTCTCACTCCTTGACGCGTGTTCGTTTTAGGTACTGGTGGAGCTGTTTCGGTTAGTCTTCGGCCTGCAGACTAGCGCATTAGATCACACTGTCAGGATTACGGCACAGAATCGCGCCAGAATTCACAACCTGGTCGCCAAGTATCTCAACCTCAGCAGCCAACTACTCGCTATTCCTGCTCTCTGTCAGCATATACAGCAGGTATGCCGTCGCATATTTCTTAGTTAAAAATTTATTTCAATCTGCAGTGTTTGATTTAATTAATACTTTCGGTTCAATTAATATACAGGTTTGATCATTTGTTCATTTACAGTAGGGTGGGTTGGAGCAACATCGCTAATAAAGATCAATTGAACGCCTTTATCGACTATTGTTTTACCTAGAGATAAGGCAGTATCAGCAATTGAGATCAAATTGTTCGCAGCAGTCCAAACGACTGATCCCGCTGCATAAGAATTTTGTATTAAAATCATCGTTTAAAAAACAATAATCATTTAACGATATAGTGATTCTCATATACCATTTCTTTTTTCTAATTCTAATGAACTCTATTGCATTAATTGGGCTATGTTATCAATATTATCAGGTGATCAAGTCGCGTAGCCAACGCGCTCATCCGGCGCTAGACCTGAGCAGTGGACAGCCGGCGGATGACGGGTCGGGTCTCGAAACGATTGAGGCGCTGAGGATGGACGACGACGCTTCGCTACTCTTCGACAAGGCGGCCGTCGCCGACGCCCTCAGAGCATCCGGTGAGATAATTGACAGCTTATTGGACCTCCTATTTTGCTATGCTGATAAATGGAAACATCCAGTGGGCCAGTGGTAAAGGGAGCCTTAAGTCGACCTACGAGTTGGGCTTGAATTATGCAACTCAAAGTTTCGTATAAACAACACAGTTTTTCAGTCTCCCTTACTTTTGTTTTAGTCACGTTCATCTGTAGTGATGCATCATTATCATGCAATAAGAGGTTGATAAAATATTAATATAGTATGTTTTGTGCGTGAATGAAATGTGATTGTTTCAGGAAAGGACGTTACGCGATTGTCGATGCCGTTCGCGGCGAAGGCGACTCCCGACTCGCTGCTGGTGGGAGGATCGGCGGCGCATACCGTCACCGACGGCGGCTCTGCGTCGCTCGACATGAGCGTCGACTCGAGTCCCGGCATGTCTCGCGATGTCTCCAGGAGAAATACCGTATTCACCGCCGGTCCCAGAGGTAGCTTGCTCTTTTCTGTCCCATTAGCAATCTCGAGTTATTACATGTCAAAT
>NIUQ01002099.1:0-24503 GCA_002796945.1 Plectus sambesii
CGCTTTCATTGAATAATTATTCAAATTCTTTACCACAATTCTATTCCAACCGCATAATCTGCCATCTATCCGTAATCTTTCAAAGACACCAAGACGCGAACAGTAAAAATGTATAGACTGTGCTATACCCAATCGAATTAACCAACGCAATAGAATCCTGTCAAGGATTAGTTAGAAACAAGACTTTCTTATTTGGTGGCGATGTTAAACAGAGTGTGGGACTAACGTAGATGTGTGAACATCCGAAGTGGCCCACAACATGATGAGCGTATAAAAACAGCGTTGCCTAGACAAGAAAGCCTTGATTAACACATAATTGTATATAATCAACCATTTCAAATTACACAGCGATCAGGGACGGATGATGAGCTTTGGGCTGGCCTAAACGTAATTTTAGGTATAAAAAATTAGAACTCAGTTGTTCAGGATCATATTTTGGAGCTGTTCTTGTACGTAAACAAGTTAACAATGGAAGCGACGCTATCGCCTCTTCCCATCTCCCATCATCCGCCCATAACAGCGATTGTATTCATTCATAGCAAAATTATTAATAAACTTGTATCGTCGGCAAAATGAAACTTCGCTTCTTCTCATCCCCCACACCCGCTTGCTGTCACTAGTCGATGTTGACTTTCTGCTTGAACTGCGCGTAGACGAGCGTATCGTGCGCCAGCCGGATGAACTGGAGGTCGGTGCGCCGGTAGCCCGGGATGTCTCGTTCCCACAAGTGCTGCTGACTGGCTTTCGCGCCCGGCGATTCGTCGCTCGCGAACAGAGTCAGTTGGAACTTTTTAGGCCTATAAGTAATGGAGGTTTAGACGATTGGGTTCAATTCGGATTTGTCAGGGCGGATGTCATTTCTGGTTAGGTAAATGTACTTTTGGATTGTAAAACGTTCTTAATGAATTGCAGCGTGCCATAATTGGTTTGGAAATTTATTGAAGTGGAAACGGTATATCAGAGCCCCAAGGAGGTCAATCCAATTCCATATGATATTAATCGAAAAAAATTGAAACGAAACTCACTTGAAACAGTCGAGGACTTTGTTGGCCTGCTTGTACAGATCCCAGAGATCCTGGTTGGTTTCGAAGCTGACGTAGGAGAACTCTGGCTCCGGTGTAACGTGGATTGTCACGTAGTGATCCTGAAATTCAGGATCGGTCAGCTAATTAATTTTTCGATCATTCATAATCTATCGAACTAAGGCAATGAACATGTTGGGGCAATCAAAACAAAACAATTCACTAACTCACCGAATGGGGCAGTAGCCCGTTCATACTGTAACCGACGGGATCGAAGAGGGTCTCGTCGATAATCGTACCCGGCGGAACCAGCTTGTCAATTCCGGCCAGCTGAAAATGTATTGAATATCAGTAAATGACTTCTTCAAAATCCAGTATTTTATTTCGGGAACAGTCTTCAACCCGAGTTGACGAACTAAATCAAGCCTGTACAGGGTGGGGCGTAAGTTCTATCGCCACTTTATAGTTCGATTAACTTATTGTAATCCAACATTGGATCAATGGTACAAATTCACCATTAATTTAGCTTAAAGAACATTAAAAAAAGTGAGTTATTCGAAGTTAGCACCATTTTTGCGTAAATGCAAGCGTAAAATCTCTGTGGATCCGCGTTATAGGTGACAAAACTTTTGCCCCACCCTGTATTTATCCAAGAAGCACTATAACTTCATGCAGAAAGTCCGGAAAATGTATCCAGAAATCCAGAAAAAGCGAACCTTAGTGCACTCGGGTCCATCGGCGCAGACCTCCTTGGTGAAGAGCGCGCAGACTTCCTCGGGTAGGTCGGTCATCAGGAGCTCCAGCGTGTGGTCGACGTTACGCTGCGGCGCCACCGGCGAGTGCAGCGTGTACAGATACCATCGGTCCTGCTTCAGGGAGCCCATGCAGTACGCAGCGCCGTCTAAAGCAATCCGCCATTACACATGCTGCTTTCTTACACAATTATTTATGTCGGATAGCGGTGTAGATAATGAGCATGGCGTGCGCACGCTCTCCTGAACCAATTTCACAAAGCTGTTTTGCTGTCATCGCAACTGTTGCCAATTCAGTTGCGACTTAAAATGACGACGCTGATTGGTCGGCAATCACGCTCACCGAACAACCGACCAATCAACGTGTTTCCCGCAGTTGTAATGGTAACAGGTTGCGATTAGTCCGCACACCAACTTCTAGGACACCATACTTTGCGAAAAAAGTTGGTCAGAATTTGACAAAAACATTGATGAGTAAACAAATTGCGTCGAACCAAAGAGGGACAGCGTAGAAAAGTGGTCGGAATAAAAAAGGTACCTTCAAAGTGGTCGTCGAGGCGTGCGATCTCGTGCTCGAAACTGCCGTGTGGGCCGATCTGGAGCTCGGGACGGGCAAAGTTCTTGCGCGAGTAGTACACGTTGAGGACGGAGTTGAGGCCGCAGTACTCTCTCGCCAAGTCCAGCAGCCGACCCACAGTATCCAGCAGACGCGTCGTACCGCATGTCTTCAGGATGAAGCGCGAATCCGACACGAAGCAGCTGCTCTCGCTGAAATTTCTCAGGATACTAACGCTATTCCTCAGGATTATTATGTTATTAACCGACAGAGTGCACACTGATTAATCGCGAACTGGCCAATGTAGGCCGCTCTAAGCGAGTAAGATTGTGAACGATTTCGACTATATCTCTCGTATATATTGTTTGCTGAGCTTGCATTATGCTTACGCGCTTCAATTGTGTTAGGAGCTTGCTGGTATTGTTTATTCGAGACACTAGTTGGTATTATTACACTCTGAAATTTCAGGAAAACGCCAAAAACGAACCCTCAATTCCGGTCCCTAAAATTCAGCCCTACTATACACCATATTGTTTCGTACTAGCACTTCTTAGAGCGCCCCTGCTTGCTCGACGTTTGGTTCGTCAGTGTCGAGCCAACGCAGCAAGAGATAGCCTATTACTCCAGTCGTTCCCTAGCCGACGAAAATCGATAATCAGTTTTCGTTCGCTCGCGGCTTTGCGGAAGAAAAACAGCGCGGCCACGTGACGATCATTTCTGCCGCTTTACTTTGTTAGCAGTTTGTCATCGTACTCAGTCCGGAAATATCCCACAGCGGCGCAGGGAGGTCCAAAAAACCTACTTGATTCATTGCCTAGCCGAATGAGTAATGTCAGTCGCTTTTTGCGCGTATCGAATATGGCTCAGCGGCGCATTCTCGCAAGACCGATCGTCTATGTGTATTGCGGTCGAGCGCGCAAAGTCTTCTCAGTGAAAAATGCATTCATGAGTTACAGCAGAAATTTTTTCTACCCGTAAATGGGGGATGGGCAGAGTTCGACCGCTATAGGCGGATAACCCATATTAAAGTTATTTGTCCTGTACAAAGTAAAGGAATTCGGGACCAACCAATCACTACAAGCCATACCGCTACTAACGATTTCTCCTATAATGAATACTCAAAAATCTCCGAGTTTCACTCACAAATGGAAATTTCGTCTATACGCAATTCCACCAACCCCCCCCTCGCATGACAATGCCATAGTAATCGTAACGGCCCCTGGAATTCGTCATCGATCGCTAAACGGTCTCTCTACTTCCTCAGCTGATTACGCAGCGAAGCATGTCTACCGGGAATATCTCAACAGCTGTCAGAGCGAGCTAAAAACACCCGCATGATCGATCGGGTAGTTAAAGACCGGCTACATGGCGACCAAGCGCATTGCCCATCTCACGTCATTGGTCTTTTCAATTACAGAAATTGCTGTTGATGTGTTTGTTCCACACTCCTCCCCCTACGCCCGCTCGGGCATGTCCAGGCGAGCAAAACATCTGTTAACGCTTTTTGTGTATTTATAAGGATTCGCGTTCGCCTGCTATGACGCCGCTATTAGTAACAGCATTAGCGTGTTACAGTATCTCAAGGAACTAGACGCATTTCTGCTTCCCGGCACGGCTAGACCAACTACTTAGCCAACTTAATCGCGACGCTTAATTTAATCCATGTTCAATACGGATAAACCCCATTAATCAAAACAGACATTAGCGATTAATATCGAAATCTCAGTCTGAGTCAGCAAAGATCTTGCGTACAGCTCAAGCTACGGGAGAGACAATGGAAAGTTGCGTTGAACTACTAATGAAAGCCGATCGCGTTCGGTCGGCACAGAGTGGCATGCAATAATCTGGGTCGCAAACTATTCTATACAACATCATGAAACTAAATAGTCACTAATAGGCTATGGATTGCGCAAATACATCCCTTTACTTTTGCAGCAATCTAGCGGGCCGATTGGTGTAGTGGTCTAAATCTTCATTCACTCATCAGTCTCAAGGACGCGGGTTCAATTCCCGCTGAGGGCGGCCCTCACCCAACCAAGGTGCTCATCCCTCCGTGGGTCGGGGAATTGGTAGCAGCTATGCTGCGGTGGTTTCCACATAGCCACCATCCCGGTGACAGGCATGCGACGGCCGACCGGATGTTCCACAGTCGCTATCCCACTGGCGGGTTTCCAACCCACCAGCAAAAAAGCCGACACTGCGAAAAGCGGTACAAAGGCTTAAGAAAAAAAAAAAAACTTTTGCAGCAATCTGATAAATGAGTTTTTCCCGCCGAGCTGCACGCGTTGGAGTGCAATTGTCTCAACCAGTGACATATGTATCGGATCCCTTATCAATTCCTCCTCCCCCACTCTCTAGAGAGAGCCAATTCGTCTGACCCCAAGCGTCCACGTCTATTTGCGTCCTCCATCGCTGCACAGCGCATTTGTGTAGACTTCTTTTTGAGCGCACGTAGCCGCTCGTTCTTTTACTGAATACGAATGCGAGTATTCGTTCTGAGATAGGCATATAGATAACGCTGGACAGAGTTTTTCGACCAATCGAACCCTACGTCTAGTCGGAAATGTTGGATGACGAGCTTGTGCGCAGTGAGACTAAAGATCAGTTAATGCGAGGCGGGCGGTCTTGCTGTAAAAGCGCACTGTTTTGAAAATATTTTGAACAGCGTCGCACAGTTTTTCGTTTCATATTTCGATCGTCGCATGATAAACTCATTATTTGCGTTCGAAGTCAACGCAATGGCCTTCAAATGATAGAGACGCGGGTGTCAGTAGTTCAACATAAAAAAGTGAACTTTGATGAACGGAAATACCGCCGTACATGTGTACTAGATAAAACTCGGCATATAGCGTGCTACGACTGCACCCTACGCTTAAGCGTGTTCAACTAATAACTCATGAGGGGAATTGCTTACTTCAACTAGAGCAAACGAAAGGAGCATCTGCCCCAAAAAAACTGGCACGCATCGCCGTTATTTGAACATCGTCGCATCGCTTAAGTAGCTCAGTTGGTGGAGCACTCGCGGTAAATACAAAAGGTCGCGGGTTCGAGTCCCACCAGCTCAATCAACTATTTTTCATCTCGCTCATTCAACAATTTTATGATTAATCAGTTAAGATATCATATTAAATCAGCCTAAAGCCTTAAAACCGCAGAATTAGCGTACCTGAGCACGTAGGCGTCGACCTTCTCGTTGCTGCGGCTGCTGATGATCTGGCAATGAGCCAGATCGAGGAGCTCTGTCAGCTCATTGTAAGGGATGACACGCAGCGACTTGCTCGTCGGCTCCACGTGGAACCAAATCTCCAGCAGTTTCTCAGCGCCTGCAAATATATCAGTCATTACACGATCTTTCATATTAATTCATCACATTTGCACTAAATTTTGACAAAGTTGCATTCAAATTCAATGCAGAGATGATGAAACTGAAGGAAAAGTTGATAAACCGAAAAAAATTCGAAGATATTCAGTAATCACTAAAGCGCAAATTTTGACATGAAAGCCAACCACTACAAATTCCAAAGAAATGATAACAGAACAGTCACCTTCAAAGTAGTGATCGGGGCCCGTGGACGATGGGCTCGGGCTCCTCGAGGCGACGCTACCCTCCAAACTCGGCAGAGAAATGGAGCTTGAGGACATTTTCGTAGAGGAACACGGCAACGTCTCGTTGCGCGCAGAACAGCAGACACAGTTACAAGTGAAGCGCAGCGTAAACGAAACTTCTTCTGACTGACGAGCGATTTTGCACCGGTGTGCAGGGAGGATCACTCGTTCAGCTTAAGTTGCGTTACTGAAAAGGACATTTCCATAAGAATGCTGAGGCTTTAGGTACAGGCATTATTGACTCGTGCGACTTTGTACTTTAATTTAGTGAATAGCAAAGTGACATCAATCATTAGTATTCTTCCACTCTTCTGCTCCGTTTTTGGCCTAGGAACTTTGTTACAAAGGATTTTGGATCACGCAACATATGTTTGACAAACGAATCATCGCCGAACCGAATCGACGCTTTTCATCTAATTCAACTCGTTAAATTCAAGGGACAAGCTGAGGAGATAATTTTTCTGAATTCAATTAGGTTACTGTAGAAAAGCTAGTTTGATCACTGACGCAGGCGGTGTTCACTCATCAAGTGCTTCCACCCTGTATGAGAGTGCAAACAAAGGATCGGACGCAAGCTCTTGAGAAAAACTCGAAACAACCGTAGAAAGATAAACATACTTACAAAAGTACCGTCGTCAAATCACACACCGAAGTTCGGCTTCAAATCGAGCGGTATGCAAATGCGTAGTTGCGGCTCGAAGAAACTGAAACATAAATTGTTAAAATTTGAACGTTATTTGGTCTTACCGCGAAGGTGTTTAACTGCGTATCTATACGCTTCTCTAATTATCCTTCTCAATGCGAAATTTTATAAGTTATTAACAAAGATCCAAATGTGATATCGGAGAACGCCAACTTTGGCATATTTTTAGAATGGATACCGTCAAGGAAACCCTCAGGGAAAACAGTTTCTCAGTTAATGATGAAGAACTTTTGAGAGTACAGGCCCAAATAACCCACTGCAAAGTTATGTGAAAAATCCATTGACTTACCGTATCAGTGGACGATTAATTGACGTCAAAGTCAGACTTCAGACACTTGTAGAACACGACGTAACGAATTTGACAGCTTGCCGGGCGTTCCGTTAGGGGGGTCGGGTGGGGTGGACAATTATTAAGGTCTGAAATTAAACATCATTGATTATGTTAGATGTTCAAGCGATTAATTGTTCCTTAAAGCTCATTTTGGGCATTATGGTTGTTATTAACGCTAAAAATAAACTCGATTCTACTAGTGATAAAATGGGTTTATCGATCGAAGAAACCATTTAAAATAGTCAAATTTACACCAATGGATAAGTAATATGACTCATTCCCTAGCTCATGATAACAGACCGCAATACATTAAGACTTGAACGGTATTACGCACAACCAAGCGGCTCTGCGAAATTCCACCTAGCCGTTGTGGACTCAAAATAAACCCAAAAAAGAAAACTACCGTACCTCGAACGGACCCATAAAGCTCGGCTAGTCAGCTGAGTGAAGTATCTTCTCTGATATCGCTCATATGGCCATTCGCCACACGTTGACCAACGGAGTAGTGCACTACGGGCAGACAGCGGCGTCGACACGGGAGGGAAGGCTCGCTTCTGCTGTCTCCTAGCAGCACACTGCCTATATGACGTCAATTACATATATTACTGACAAAGTTCATCAATCACGTCGTCGCCAGAACAGCCTACAATCCGCGCGCTTCCACGTTGCCTAATATGGTCTGATATATCGATATGGCCTGATCTAATAAGGTGGAATTACGTCATGGATCTCTTTGACGTTAAAAATGAATATTCCATTGCACGTATCGTCGTCATTTCTTAATCAGTAACAAATGAAGTGTTGATCCCTTGGCGATAAAGGTTAATAGCGTGGACGCCTCAGCGAACGCGCTAAATTTAGTTGCCACATTAAGTGTGCTTCGATGTTCTCTGCAGCTCTTTGTTACTGCCTAGAAATTTTACTATACCCCATTTTCACTTTGATTTGGAACATATTCTTATTAAACGCGTCTCTTCTACATTGACTTGACTCGGAAAATGTCTTTATTTGGAAAGGATCTATCTAATAATTGTATTTAAGCAACTTGGAGGAAGGCACAAACATATCTTTGACTATAAAACCTTTGCTTCACTCACCATGCGCTGAAGCGCACTATAGTATAGTAAAGTTTAAGTTACTTTAGTCAAAGGTATGTGTGTGTGCATTCTTGGCCAGATTACCGTTTACATTTAGGGCCTCATTATCTTTGAGAGATAATTTGTTTGAGCACGTGAGACATTGTGCATGAAGATCGCACGTGAAACAAGCGCGCAAATAGTCATACAATCCATTAACAATCTAACTGATTAAATAGCAGCCATAGGCAAATAAACTACTAAAGAACTCGCCAAACGAAAAGTCTACGGCATTCAGTGGAAGCAGTCCTCCAGATAGCAGAGCATGTATGCATACTTAATCGATTCAGATAAAAGAAATAAATCAACACCTTAGAAAAAAAATGACAGCCATTGACTGCTTGCGAACTGAATTCGTTACCCGCTGACAACTAGTAAACTAAAGTACTTATGGACAGTAAAGCGGCATTAATAAATTATGCTTTCTTCAACAAGCATCCACGACCTACAGTAATTCATATGGTCCTGTTATCCTAGCGACTTCTGCTTCATGGGTAGGCGCTAGTTACGCCTGCTCTAAATGAGACTGATTTCTGGTGCCCAACTGCGTGGCCGGGCGCGCCCGATTGCATTCCAACAAAACACGGCGTTGCTATGACGACCTTTTACCTCGTGAAGTAAAAATAACAGATGTTTGGTCGAAAGCGGCACTAACTAGTAGTCTTCAGCGGAGCTGACAAGATAATTATCGTTTGAAGAGGGAAAGTAAAGTCGTCGTTTCTTATCAGCAGTAATGCCGCAAAATCACAGTTAAGATTAGCCGATCAATAACAAGAAATCTTCGATTGAATAACGCGAAGCGACTCGAAAGGCGATAGCGCTTCTTTTCAGCAATTTACGCACGTAAAAATCAAAACACGACTATCATCATTGGTGAAAAGCGGTGTTCAAGCACCGAATAGCAAGCACATCTTTGTCAACTACGGTGCTTGATTCAATTTCAAGCTACTATTCGAAAAATTTTGACGACGCAATATTCAGTCTCTGGAAGAATTTTTAGCTCTCAGCCTGATGACGCAGAGAGCGTGCGTAGCGCTGGTTTAAGTTACCCAATCTACAAGCTGACAACCAGCGGGGCGCTTATTAATGACTGAAGAGCCTACATGCACTTTCAACATCGTTGGGTAGGATTATCGCGCGCCGCTGCGTAGCGCGACGGCCATACAATTAGACAGAAACCTGTTGAGCGCGTCAAGAGTTCGTCAGGTAGCCACGATTCATAATGAGGCATGGAAGAGAGGTGGGACCGAATGCAACAATGATCTAGTACCGTTTCTTCGTCTTATTTATATAGGTTCTGATGATTCATGATGAGACGAGAAAAAGGCATGAAAAAGAATAGCGAGGGGGAAGAATTAACTTCTTCGGGGACGCCATCGGTTCTTGGAACTCCCGATGACGCACCATATAAAGAGCGATGAGAGCGAAAGCGCAGACAATGACCTTATATGGTTCCACCACTAAAACAGTTCATCGTCTACGTCAGCGATGGTGATCGCCGGTTAAATACCTCATTTCTTAACCCGACACCATGTGCATTAGTCATCTCAAAGTTATGCAACTTTACACGGACACTTTGTTATTGATTTCAAAGATCCGCTATTATGGTGTTCACGAAAATATCAACACCTCAAAGTTACGGTGTCTGTCTCATGGTCTTCAAAAAGATTTTTCCTTAGATCTAACATGGTTACTATCAGTTTAAATGAAATACACCGCCTTTCATCATTATTCGTCAATCTTGCAACATATTTCGCAATCGTTGCATTCAGTTTTATCAAATTAGCGTTCTCACTGAATGCAGACATGACGAAATGGAGAGCAAGAGTGACGGGTTATGATGACAGGGGGTATGCCATCAGAGGTTAAGACTAATAAAATATTTGATTCAAACGCGATTATAAAATATCTCAAGAAGGGCCGTTTCTTCATACCTCAAAAAGGAACTTTGAGCACTCTCCAACAATAGTTCAACATATTAGTCAGTCCTGACGGCGAATTCGCCAAGTCAAGAGCTGCATAGCCCTAGCCCGAAAATCTGATAAAATGATAGGAAACCACAATGATATAAGCTTACATACTTCGCAACCTTACGCACAGAAGCACGCAAACTAGAAGCGGTTACGAGAAATGGCGGCTGAAATGATGCTATTTGGTACTCTAACTTATAAATGGATACTTGAAAAAAGGATTGCCGAAGAAAAACATCTCCCGGTCAAACCGTAAAGAGTTTTTCGGGCAGTCTCATCCCAGACAGACAATACTAAGATATTAAAAGCGCACGATATGAAAGTCGCGCAAGGGTTAAATTGAGAGAACGGGTTTTCGGTGTGCCGCCGGCCACGTCGGGGTCGCGCGTTAAAGGATTCGGCTGATCAGTTTCAAGACAAGAACCCTTAAGAGACATTACTGCAGAGTGGGGTTCCAAAGTCAGCCGTTCCGATGCTAATTAGCGTACTTCTTTGGTGAATCAGTGCGGCGAATGATTTTTAAACCCTATTCTAAAGGCGTACCGACTAAGACAGAAGAAAAATGACAGAAGGTTAAGCAGCCGAAAAGAAAAAGACGATGGGTGCGTGGGGGCGCACGTCAAAGGATTCGGCTGATCAGTTTCAAGACAAGAACGACTAAGACAGAGGAAAGAGGGTTAAGCAGACAAAAGAAAGAAACAGGCGACGACTGCGTGGGTCGCGCCAACCGGTCCAGTGACGTGCGCAGAACTTAGGGCAGACCGCAAAGACCAGAAATCGGAACGCATTTGCTAGTCACAGCAGCACACATCTCAGATATGTTGACACTACTCCACGAAAACCTGTTAAACAACCAGTTACGATTCGTATTTCATATCATTTCAGAACGATTTTAAAGTTATTCCATACTATATGCTTGCTAACAGATTTTGGAAGAAGTGGGGTATGCTGAACGATTATTCTTTGAGCCAGCGGACGAATCCTTCCTCACGATAGTTACCAAATATCACACAGCTCGGCGAGTTACGTAAGAAAGTGCAAATCAATAATGTATCGAAGAGAGTGAGCATATTTGCCAGAAGCGTTTGCCAGAATAAATAAATGGTAAGGGAGAGCAATTGATAAAATACTGCAAATGTTTCCAGTTCTAGCAACAATAAGGTTATAAGACAAATATTAACAAGCAAAAAGTAAAATAAAAACAGCGAATTACAATAGGAGATTAGTTTCTAAAATAATTCTTCACCGGATCACGACACAATCTGATACTCAGAGTGGAGCAACGATCGTTACGAAGGAGCAAGTGGCGTAAATTGTTCTACGCTATAAGCGCAGGCTGCAAATATCAGGAATGCATATTGCGTTTTGGCGTAATGCAAAAAGTATGAAGCACAAGTTGGCTGACAATTTTTATTTAGGTGAACGGTTTTTTTATATGCGCGCGAAGATATCATCCTCCGACCGCAACTTACCTTAACGTTTTCTTTTTCAGTCATATCAATCTAATAGCAACCATGGGCGTCGATATCGCAACGATCAAGGATGGCGATGGTTCGTTAACAATTTTTTAAAATCAGTTTCTTGACGTTTTAAATTGTTCACGGTTTTTTACTGTTATTTTTCTTGAATTGCGAAGTGCTACTGTTGGAGAGCAGGTGCAGACCTGCACATATGTAGTGTTGAAGGAAACGTTCAACATGCAAATATACAGGTATTTGCTGATCAAAACCTGCATATTCCTGGGTGCACTTCGGTGAATTCTCTTGTGTTGTCGATTTGCGTTTTCCAACAGTGTAGAGACAAATATTATCGACTTTCATTGACAGACCCAGACTTACTGGTTCTCTTCGTGAACGTCGCTGTTTCACATCTGAAGCTCTGATCTTCCTTGCAAGAATTTGTCTTTTTAACAATTGTTTTTTACGTTTATCACGCATAATGCGTTCAGTATTATTAAATGTACATGGACGGCGTATGAAATGTGAGCTTTTTCGGCTCGTCTAAACGACATCTATATTCCAGGCAGCACTTTCCCTAAGCCGGGCCAGAAGGTGAAGTGCCACTACGTCCTGACGCTGCAGAACGGCAAGACCGTCGACAGCTCCCGCGACCGCGGAAAGCCATTCGAGTTCAAGATTGGAAAAGGCGAAGTTATCAAGGGCTGGGATGAGGGTGTCGCCAAAGTAAGTCATTTAGGTTTATTTATTCGCTAAATAGCCGTCTGTCTACTATTCACTGTACATAGGTTTTTCATATCTCATCCCCCTTGTGGACTTGTTTAGTCTATATGCCGCTTGTAACAAATTAGCGCTAAAATGTATTATTTTGAGTTGTTTTAATTGCAATTTAATCGAGATATGCTATTTTTACTGCTACAAGGACACTTACCATTCAAGCAAAACATATTTCAAGTCAAATCTGTGAGCAAAATATTCTTTTCGATTTGGAAAAGGCCTGGATGAATTAGAAAATGTCCTTATTAAAGCAGAAAAGTTATATATCGAAGGGCGTTGCTGTTCCTTTCGTCGAAATATAAATATAGTGAAAGTCGTTTATACCGGTAATTAAGGGACCGATCAAAATAACAGTTACAAGTGAATTCCACTGTATTTTTTAAATGGGAACTTGTTGCAGATGTCGGTGGGACAGCGCGCGAAGTTGACGATCAGCCCGGATCTGGGCTACGGCGCCAGCGGCGTCCCCGGCGCCATCCCGCCCAACTCGACGCTCATCTTCGACGTCGAGCTCCTTGGACTCAGCTAGAAAGTGTCCGTCCTGTACCACATCTAGATGCCTGATGCCGTTTTCATAGAACTAATGCAAATGTAGCGTAAAATGTATTCACCGCCTTTCATCATATGGCTGTTGACGTTTAATTTCTTAACTTTGCCATTCAATTTAGTGTGGTATATTTATGAAGTTAAACGGCAACAGTTATAGTTTGTCACTATTCCATTCTGTTTCGTCATACTAGCGCTCTAATTGAATGCAACCTTGATGAGATTGAATGATAGAGTGACAATTATAGTGAAAGGCGGTGTGAATGTTGTTACATTTCTATATTTACATTTGTTTTGTGAAATTGGCCGCTGATGATTTACGCATCTGATTGGCACGTGACAACATATAGCTGCAACTTGTTGTTGTTCTCTTTTCGTTCATGTCTTTTTATTATTATTGTCGTTATTTCTAGCTGAAAATCGTCTAGGATTTATTACTCGTTGTTTTTGTATCACTTCTCTTTATCGTGCTTGGTGTTCGGTCATTAAAATGGCAGTGATTGCTCTTCTTCTTCGTCTGCGCTCATTGTCTCTTTATCGAAAGCAAAGTTTGCATTCAATGCGGGATACCTTGATTTGCACATGTTGTCTTTGAATTTCACTCAGTGACAGCGGCTGCACTGATAGGACCCGTCGAAGAGGAGGTATACTGGGGAAAGTTGTTTATTTTGATTCTTAAGGTAAACGCTCTGCGTCGAGGATAGCACGGTCTTTACATGCCATCGAAACAGCAAATCCGTCGTTTCTGTTGGAAAATACATAACCACTGTTTACTGTGTCGCGCTTAACTCTACGGACTCTGTTCTTATTTGTTTTTTGCGGATCTTGCACACGGAAATCTTGTACATTTTAAAACGCAAAGAGCTCAATTTAGCTTGTTCACTCTGACAGTTACTGTTCAATCAGTAATTCTCGCATCAACGCATAAGTATCGCTGCTTTTGCTTGCATAACGATAAGCAACTCTTGCGTTTCGATTCTAGAAGCTCACGGTCTGGAATTTAGTTTGTATTATGAACGGGTTATTTTGACGAAACATTGTTATAATTTTGCGAATCGACTAATCTAAGAGACACTGCGTTCCTTTGGCCGACACTCGCAACCTCTGTTCTACATCCATCTCACTCTGGGATTTACTGTAGCATCTGGGATAGATTTACTGTAGATGTACTAGACTCGACATTTATGCGTAAAGTGGATGTTGCCGTTCATGGTGTTACCATATAGTAAGATAGATTATTTAGCGTTTACTCAATAAACAGCTATTATTTATGATAATTATCGACATATACAGTCGGAACATCGAGCCATTCTTATCGTAGTATGCATGTACGTTGACGTTTCGTGCCTTTTCGTTAGGGTTAGAGGCTCGGCACGCGGTCACGCTCAAAGTACGCCGCCCGTATTGCAGTAACACTAATTACAAAATAATTTGACCTCAGAAAAATACTTGACACTGTGCTACAGGCTGAAACAGACTTATCGTAAATCGCATGCAAATTACGAACAGGCTGTAGAAGTCTTCCTAACTAACTAAATGTAGAAGGACTATTTGCAGTATTTTCGTTACATCACAACAATCCATTTATTCTCGTACAAACGTATGGGCAAACTTTTTTGAAAGAAACAATTGTGTAGGTTATAAACAGCTCGCTTTACGCCTTCAAAACCGTAGCGCTTTCATTAAGCATTATCAACATGCAAAAACATGAGTATCAGTCATGAAATGTAGCATGCAGCGATTAAACCAGTAAGGTACCTCGCATTTCTAATAAAACCGTATTCTCCACGTCCATTATTAGCAAGCAATATTATAAGGTAGCAGCGATCTCGTACTAAATATTAGTTTGCCTATCGATACAAGGGCAATATGCCAGGAGAAAAGCGGCAAAAATTGAGCATCCACAAAGTCAGCGCTTTAACATGTGAATTGTATAAATTACTCATCGGCTACTATAACAGCTATACAAGTGTGAAAACAGTAACTCGATTAGTGTCCACGTTAGAACAATTTAACAGCTTAAATGACTGTTTTAAAACGCATCTGCTTACAATAAAACATTCGCGGCTGAGAAACGCGTTCCTGCGCAGCTCTTGTCGTTCGCAAGTGCAATGTGACTGCAAAACAACTACAACAACAACAACACTTCAAAATAACCCGAATACAAATCAGCAGACTAGGCCAAAGGAGCAATTAGATCCGAACGCCCAACGCTCCCAACGAATGAATATTTTCCCCTGGCAACAGTACTCAAATGTACGGCGGCTGGTACGCCGAAAATTTACGTAACATAGCATCAGCTTTTTGCCAGCTGGGGTCGCGGTATAAATATGATACCGGAAAGTGCGATTGTGATTACGATTCTAATACAACCTTGCGCTCATGTTTCGATTTTAGAGATGAAAATGTGAGCCTCGACCACACTTGACTGGGGTCTGGTGATAATTCATTAATTCAGAGGATTGGCTTGAGGACTATTTTTGTTTAAGCAAAACATTAGTGTGATATAAGTGTTGTAATTAATTACAACTATGATCGCATTTAACGAATGCAGTATGACCCAATTCGCGTTCGGTGATACCACGTATGTCTGTATATGGATAACCCGAGATGAAGAAATATTTGGGGTCGTATCAGCCTCCCCGTGGACGTCGTGCGAATGACGCTGTCGAACATTGAGAGAACTGTAAGAATGCCTAGTAGCGTTCCAACTAAGCTACAATTTTTAGTTACATGGTAGTGTGCGGATAGAGCTATTAATTTCTTAGCATTGTGAAATTAAACAAAAATTCTATCCCCACTACTAAGGAAGTAACTACGATAGTAACTTGGTTGCAGCACTGCCGCCTAGCTGAAGGGTATCATCCTAGAAGAAGCGCGTAGAGAATAACATCAATCATCATCTAGAACATCGATAATTTCCTCTTCATCCTCGACATCTTCGTCATCATCGCCGCAGTCGACCCCTTCGTCCTGGGTGTCCAACTTAGCCTTTCGGCAGTTTGCAATAACTTCGGCAACATTAGCGTCCTTGTCGTCTTTCAGATGTCTTGTTAACATGTGCCGCGTCAGAACGTCGCGACGACGCTGAAATAGTCTCCAATAGAGAAGTGGAGAGAGGCAAGAAGTGAAAACATCAATTTCCCTTGGACATTTTGACACTATTTGACTCGTCTGGTGTTTAATCAAAACTAGTAGGCTATCTGTATTGGCTGTGCCAACTTCCAAAAATCAGTGCTAAAAAGCAACTTGGGCACGGGATCCCTCTCTCGAACGGCATCTTCATTTTTCCATGTATACAAAGATAAAGTGGTGACGAAAAATGTGCGTTTCGCCTTCACTACTGACGCCGTATTGCATCGAATGGCGTGTAGCGTAAATATCGAAAAAAGTTTTTATGCATGGCTACAGTTTAATAATTTAGCGGTTTTTATCATTGACTGCAAAAAACTGTTGATAAAAAAACCCTCTGTAACGCTTGGGTTTACCATTAGGCTTAGGCTCATGCTTAGGATACCGTACTGCGGCACAAGTTGCTTTTAACGTCTTTATCATAACAGAGTATGAAATTGTCGATAATAATATTGAGATTAACAAGTGCAAAACGAACTTACCGCCGCATATGGACAAAGAGGACATTGATAGGGCTTTTCATCGGTGTGCGTTCGACGATGAGTTCGCAGATGGTCTGAACGCGAGAAATATCGGCCACAGAGATCACAGCCGAAAGGTTTCTCGCCCGTATGTCGACGAACGTGTCTGAAAATGATGCAAACATTAAACTTAAGCTGATTATGCTTGATGAATGCCTAATGTTATTTTGCAAGGAAATGCCTGGGGATCGAAACAGTTGACGAGTCTGCGATACCTGAGCTCTATTGCCACCACCTCTTCTGCTGTTTCAGTTTCAACGCCACCTGTTGCTCTTCCCGTTTTACGAGCTCAATTCGAATTTTTTTCAATCGCATGTTCACTGCTAATCGCCTCTTGGCAGTTTTGAAAAATTGCATCGCTTATTGTACTACGTGTATAAGCTGCCTAGGCCTTGAGCTTTGCTGCCCCCTCCCCATACGGCTGCGTTTATGACGCTTCTTTGCTCGTAAAATGGGAGATACCGTCGGTCCAGACTACAACGCGTTGACAATGACAGCTGCAGTTTTTAGTCGAGCAACGGTCGTAAACGAGTAAACTGAACGATAACTGTTGTGACGCACGCTTCTTTGTTCGATTATCTAACCCTCCTCCGCAAAAGCATAATGATTACGGGTGTTCTAGCCGTAAAGATTATATTACGACGTTCCTATGGAACTATAAACGGCGTAGAACACAGTAGCGAACCTTCTCTCAGTAGAGAAAAAGCGGTTTATCAGGGCGTGTGTCCCGAAAGGACATTAAACTGTAGTAAAATGTTATTGGATTGATTTCATATCCCGTAATAATTTATGAAATATAGCTCAACTCTACTGTTGGATTACACGGCACAGATTATTTTCAGTTGTGTATGCAGAGTTAATTACAAATCATATCACTTTCTATTGCAATCATCATCATATCGCTTAGCAGCCTTGTTATACGAAGCTAACAAAAAGCGACGATAAATTCTTCAGAATTACCAGTGTCAGAGTACCAATTCAAAACTGTACTAACGCAATACTAAAGCACACATCTTAGGCGCGACGTAAACTCCAGACATGACGCGAAGCATCAAATACTGAGAAATATCTAATTTGATGTGGTTATGGCAAGCAGAGTGAAACTGATGAAAAAAACTGAACTGATGGCCTCCAGTTAAATATGAATAGTAACTAGTGATGGAGAGATTTCAGTTCAACAGAGAGCTATAGGAAATGATCAAAGAACTGGGGGCAGAGGATGGATGAAACTATCTCTTTGGCATTGAGCCAAAAGCCTTCTTCGTGTCTCCTGTTGAATATCGAACGTGCGCCGATGCCTTCTTGGTACTGCTATTCTTCACTTAATTACACACCATACTCTCCCCCTCTTTCTCTCTGTCTCTTCGATCAACTCCCCCATTTAGGAAATAAGCCGTGAGCCCTGTGATCCAAAGATCTCTTATAATTCTCTTCATTACCGGCTAGGGAGAAGCATTATTGACTTGCTTTCAGATTAAGAAAGGAGGTGAACTTTGACGACAGTCTAGGAGAGCCATTAAGATACTTCTTAACTTCGCAGCTTTAATGATAAAGCCGAGCTTAATCCTGCGCAGGTTAGTAAATAATTATAACTACGATTAAGAGCGTTGAGCTCTTTGGTGTGACTTTATTTCAGCCTTTTTGTATATTCTTGAGCTATAATGCCTGAACTTGGGTGTAAATGAGAAGAGATTTGAACGGTAATTTTAACTTTTTATTCTCATGTTAGCTAATTATCACGAACTCTTATAAACTAAAAATGTAGCAATTTTGAAGCGTTATGAGATAATTAAATCGAGTACCGTCATACCCTATTCGTCATGTTCAGATTTGAATATGTGTTAGCGGACACGTATAAAAGTCATGGTGGCAGCATTTAATTTTTTGAATTTTTCAAAATAAAAAATCCTGACAGTTTTCGTCGTTTTTCATTCGGCAAATTGCTAAACTGTGTCTTTTGACGCTCTGGTTACGCTCAAGCATGAAAATAAGAGGAAAGGAGAAGGGTTTCAGAAGAAGACACAGTTCGAATGGAGTCGGCTCACCAAACAACCTTCGAGATGCCTTTCTGACACAACCACAAGTTCAGCTTGCCAACCCATAAGTAGCAGTGGTGTAACAAAAGTTAATTACCTTGAGAGAATGTCTGGGCGTCGAAAGTCTTTCCTGCAGAAGCGGCAGACATACTGCTTCTTCCCTTCGTCCCCCTCGACTTCTTCCACAGGGGACCTTGTGGATGTGTAGTCGGCAGGAATAGCAGAGGCGGCGATACTCGCATTATTTGGTTTTGCGCCAGTTTGGTTCAGGAAAGTTGCATTGGCTACTGTTGGGGCTAGCGAGACCATCGGAGTGTACATGTTCTGCCAGAACAACTGTTGCACCCGCATCCAGTTGTCATGGAATTCGGCCTGCAAATACACAGTAAATATGAGACAGTGTATTCCAAGTTGGTTTCTGTCTTTTTTTAAACAGTTATGAAGAGCAGAAGGATGGCGAGTGCGGCACACTCCTAATTATCTCTCTAAGAGTAAATCGAGCCTACTGCGATGTTCTCTGTCAAAATGCAGCGAAAATGCCGTAAACTACCGTACGACCACGCAGGACAGATCTACCAAAGTATCGTCTTGTCACACTATCGCGTTCAAATATAATTAATTGAGATACCTTCAGTCGCTGGGCGATCCGCTCCGGATCGAACTGCTCCGCCCCGGCTGCGCTACCGCTGCTAACCATCGCCTGAGTGACCACTGGAAACGCAAAGTTCGTCCCTTGAGGCAAGTCTTCGCAGCGCACAGTTGGCAATTTCGGACACTGAAAATGGTCTTTCGTATATAGTTTTATGGGCGATATGCAATATTCAGCAAATTCGTGCCATCGGTTCGACCAGCGAAGCCATACTCCCTACAGAGCAGAAATGCAAGCCAACGAGAGTATTTTTAGCACTTGTAAGATTTATACATTATCGCCGCAGCGAATGAAGCCATTCACTAAATGATAATGCTTGACATTATATTGGCAATTGCGTTCAGCTGACCGACAGAAAAAACTTGAGAATATGGCTTCCGATCAAAGAATTTTGCGCTAATTTTAGCTGCTCACACAATACAACCCACAAGTGTGCGTGAGTGAACAGAATTGTTGACCTTGCTTCAAGCCGAATTCAATCGCCTATTGAAGTATATTTTGGAAGACATTTTTAATTAGATCAAAGCTTCTATGGCGTATTCTTTGAAAAAACAACTTGAGAAAATGTAAACCGAAATGGCAGCTGGCTTGGTATTGGACCGCGACATGCTTACGTTCACGGTAGTATTTGATGCCTGCCTTACATAATTTCCTTAGTTAGCTTCGATTCATTACGATTATCATTCGATTAGTCGGTAGAGTCAGGTTTAAGCTACGTTAATTCATTTAAATTTTATCCGCTTGTTTTCCGCGACGTTCGCTGCATTAGCCGTAATCTCAGCGCCCGTCTAATGTACTACATGCGCTTGAAATGCATTCTTTTCACGGTCATACTGATTCATTGGAATTTGTTCAAACAGAAGGTATGACGCTTACAGAGACAGCTGCGTTTTTCTGCGTCGCGCGAATGACGCTATCTTGTCGTTGAAGCTGCGCTCTGACAGTCCGCATTTCCTTTTTCTGGTCTTCTTCGCCAGTGCGCATTTTTTTCAAAGCGTCCTCGATTCCGTCGTCGAATTTCCGTTTCGTTGGACTAGGCACGTGGTCAAATGTAAAGCGCGGTCCGGCGCCCAACCCGGCCGACCCGCAGCTGGGACTGAACGATGGACTGTCCTCGGCGAGAATGGGACTGAGACCCGGACTGAAACCCATTCCTGCAATTCAATCATTAAGTTTCCGATACCGTTATGAAAAATCGTCGAATCCAAACCGCAGACAGCTACAGAAAATGACAATGAAAGTAGAGCATTTGCACTTTGAGAAGGGTGCTTTCAAAATCAAATACAGTCAAAACCGGATAAGTGCACATCGACCATGCACGGAAAAATTGTGCATTTATCCGATTTTGACTAAAGGAAATTATCTAATTCAATCAGGGCAATTATCAAATCGAAAAGGATATTTTATAAGTCTCATCAATATTTAAATATCCTTCGTGATGTAGAAATGGTTTAAATGTTCTAAAGCCGGCGACCAGGTGCAAATTTCATAAAATAAGCGCAATTAAGGAACAGCTGCATTGCTAAGGCGTTGATTGGTCGAAAAACCGCAAAATGGCTAATCACCACAACTGCAATTATGCATTTGCAATTGGCTACAAATATATGCCCCAGGGGCAATATTTAACACCTGCCTTTCATCCGGGTCGCTCTGAATTGCTTCCGGGCTGCCTAGATGTTCAATACAATCCACTTTTCATTCCAACAAAATCTCTTTCTCCTTTAATTTTCAGGATATCCTGTGATTCGCTAGAGACTCGTAGGTGATTTCACGCCTCCCCTCAATCATGCTGCACTCTTTTGATCCACTGCGAAACTCTTACCCGAGTCATTGCTCGAACAGGATAAACGATGCTCGCGAAAAGTCGTCCATTTGTCGTGCAGCAGTGCACTCTGCGGGATGAGGAGCGGCGGGGGCAGCTGGGGCGTCTTGGCCATAGTTGTTGTCTCCGCCGCTACGCTATTAATGCATACGGTAGGCAACTGCAATGCGCGACTCGTTCTGTTCTGGTGCGCCGTCCCTTCCATGGTCGTCTCTACTATCTACTTTGCTGCTGGAGGCTAAAATTGAATACATCATTTAACTGCACAACTTGAACGCGATTTGCAGCTGGCATTTGGCCAAGGAAGTTTAAAACCTGATAGTTAGTGAAGAAAAATAGTAATAAGACGACGATTAAGCAACAGCTCTCGTCAAGGTAATTTCGGGATACAATTCGAAGAGAATGAAGGCAATGCATTCATACTTTCGGCCAAGTAGACTTACGTTACCAAACATGAAATTTGAGTGTTCCTGAACCCTATCCGATCTGAGTACACATTAAACCAAGTATAACCGTTCGATCTACTGATCGCTTGACTACTGAAATTAAAGATCGTTTGCTCATGCTGTACTGCAGCTTGAAGCTTCGACGGCAATACCTATACATGCACTCATATTGACATACCTTACTGACGTTTGGACAGCGAATATTCGCTGCTCTAGCAACAACATTTTTGAACCTCAACCTCCGACTGGAGAGCCGAATTCGCGAGCTTATACTCAAAAGTTTTTAGTCCTTCAAATCCCGGCAATGCAAACTTTCTAAAATTTTCCGCCTTGAACATCTAAAACACAGTAAGACTCACGCTCACAGTTCTGTCAAAAAATACTCTTTACTAATGGGCGAGTGACCGCAAGCTATCCCACCCTCAAAGTCGATATCACGAACGTTTACGATGCAACCTAAACCAATCACTTGGCTAAACGAGCAGACTAGAGATCGCGAGCGTGCACAGGTGAAGGATGAAATGCTTCTATGGAGGGGTGGGTCTGCTGAACGCGAGAGTGGCTGATTAGGCGGTCGACGGGCGGATTAAAAACGCCAGCTTGATTAACTACATCGCCGTCACCTGCCTCAACGTGGCGCGCCAATTGGAGAGAGCGAGAGGCGCGCTTCGTCGAGCAGAGCGAAAAACTCATTAAACTGTAAGCAATCACAGCCGGAAACTGTATATTTTGTTCGCTGCGCGTCTCACCCTACATCTTTCATTAACATTTTCAGTCTTGTGAATGCGAATATTATGTCACTTAAAACGATATGGCATGGAATGATTTTTCAAGAAAATAAACATTAATATTTGCCATTTTAACTGAAACTATGTAATACTGTTATTAAATCATTAATCGTCAATCTCTGATATCATAAAAACTGAAATATTGAATTCGTTCAAATCCACCACCCATCAGTCAGTCATCGGATCGTACCGATTTCCGCAATTAGGTGTCCCTGATTTACTTTGATAAACAATCGCACTCAATCACTATTATTTTACACGCAGAACAGTAGGTATTACGAATCAGGGGCAATCTCTGACGAATGTATCCTTTAATCAGGCAACATCATTACAAGACTTGGCAATCAGTGCTCAGAGTGAGATCAAAGTCGGATCAGTTGTTTTGACACGAACACCTAAACTTATCCCTCCTCTTTGTTATTCGTTTTTCTTTTGTCAAGAAGTTTTTATAACGAGCACTCAGTGCAACGTCAAAGTTCGAATAAAATGTGATCAATGAAAGCACAAAGCGGATTGCGATTCGCAACCGAGTTTCTAGAATAAAAATCCTTGATTAATATGTTCGAAAAATGACGAAATTCCTCCTTTGTAGTAAGCTTCAAGCAGTAGCTTAAGGGTTAGTATCCAACTTATTCGATTTTTTGCATTACCTAATCTATTTGTGGAGTTTCAAAGAGGATTTGACTTGAACGGTCTTTATATGACAATATATAGCCTTTTTCAGTCAACTGCTTGGTCTTACGGTTGAAAATTTTCCCTATTTACAATTGAGAAAGAGAAGGCTGTTTGCGAAATGTGAGCTATACTTGCTCAGAAACTAATAGCTTAAAGTCACGCGTTGAACGTTGATAATTGTGGAGTAATGGTGGACTGTTCGCCTTCCTGAACGTATCTTAAAAGCATTGTGAATACTATTAGTCTAGAGATTATAACTCATGGCACGCGCCAAGCAGAGCTGCATATCCCCCCACAACAGGACTTGAAGAAACTTAGGAAAACATTTGAAGAAGCGTACTGGATGCCCCATATATTATCCATCGGATAGTTAACCCAAAACATCTGCTAAAGAGTAGGTAAGTAAAGTTTAGTTTAGGCAGTTTTGGTTCAATCGGAGGCCGAAATCAACACCATTTAGCCGACTACCGACAAGCAGTAAGCTCTAGTAATAGTCTGACCGTGAGTCTGCTGGACAGACACCTTAGCCACTGACTATGCCTTTCGATCTATGAAGTCACGATCGAATATAGTTCATATAAATTACTATGTTTTCGACCCATTATGAGAGCTAAATTACGCTCTGCACGTCCCATTTGTTAAGGCTCACCTCTTCATTAAATTTCACCTCAATCACTGCCTACAAAGTGACAATTTTCAATCAAGTACGTATTCAAACAGGCTGAGGTATAAGCTATGTACCATGCTTTGACCGCTACGTTTAATTCCTAGCTATGAAAGCAAGAAACTGAGTTTAGTTCTAGAAGAATTCGTTTTGTGCCTTCGTAAATTAAGCACACTACTGAGAACTCTACAATTCGTCGTTGATTTCGCATTAATCTCACCCAGCAACCGAGTCACATTAAAATCAATCCAGCCAATCTAACTAATTGCTAATACCTGAATTACTTCGAACAAACGCACACGTCAGAGCAGATTTCACGATGACCAGCGCTTCCTTGCGATAATTACAGTTACTGAGCAGTCTTACTGATCTGATGACTAATAATGACCTGCGCTCAATCGAGAAACAAAAGTTCAGATCGAAGTGATGTTTGCGGACGTTGACAGTACATGATTATTACCTGATAGACACAAAAGGTAGCCTCATTCACGCGTTATTAAATGCTCTCGCCGTAATCGTGCAGGGACACTACAACAAGAAATCTATCATCCCGTTCATTTAATCGTCAGTTTTCAACTAATTCGTTTGGGAACGGTCACAAGCTAAGACTTCGGCTTAGACATAGGTCGAGTGTGAGGAGGAACAAGATTTTCTACGGTTGCGTGAAACTGCTTCCTCCAAATGCGCGAGCAAATGCTCAAATTAGAGCGCCGAAAGAATATAGGGAAAATACAACAGAAGTAGCAAAGATTGCAACAAAGATATCTGCGCGCAATAATCTTTAAGCTACTCTCTGCGCGACGCTTAAAAGAATTAACTCGTCTTATTTGCCTGCGGCGGCAGCAGCACGCAACCACGCGCAATCTGCATGACTGAAAGTTACGCCTAAACACGTCATTTGAGTTATTCACTCA
>NIUQ01002100.1:0-24800 GCA_002796945.1 Plectus sambesii
GCGATACGTCTTTGAGCACCTACTGGCTTCCTAAATATCGATACTACTGTCGTGACCGGGATGAGGTTGCACATACGCCGCAAAATTGAAGAAAGAACGCTACTCTCTCTCAAATATGCGCGCTGCCCTCAAAAAATTGACATTAGCATAAGTCGACCGTCATCTGTAGAGAGAATATTTCTACTGATTCCTGTGTCGCTGTAAATTGCGAAATATCTCTCTCTCTAAAAATAACTTTTAACTCTCATGAGACGTTGACTTGTTTTGGTATGCTTGAGTTTTCAGTTTTATACTGAAATCGGGCCATCGGATCTTTCCGACTAGCCGCTACAATTTTTTCCACTTTGGTTCGCGCGACCTGTTTATCTACGGCTTCAGTCCGATCCCAAGTGTGAACGTGATCCGAATTGCCGCTGTACTTTGCGCGAGTGCAACCTTCGCTCATGGGTTTCATTAAGATCAAAACTGATTAGAGTTATCGCGAAAAAAGAGACAAAGTCACTTGGTGCATTTTCGGTAATTGGTAAAGCGTAAAGTGACTTTATCTCGTTTACTCTGAACAGCTCATGCGAATCCTGTAGACATTCACGAGACGAGTGAAAATCATACGCTTGATCTCCGATGTATTCATGACTATCGGCCTATTTACCATTTTGGTGTCAAAACATAGCAGTTCTGACGCGAGTGTTAATCGACAAATTGACTTGTATCGCAGATTATTTATCTACGTCACTAGACAATCGGTGATGAGATGCAAAAGACGTCAGCAATGTAATCAACTCAGCTTCAGTGCAATATTTGTATCGCTTTGACAAAAAGTACCGCTATTGATTCAGTCGGTGTATTCTGCATTCATTTTGCAGTTTTTTAACTGCAAGCAGCTGTAAGCTAGTCCTAGCGTGCTCTTCAGCGTCTCCTTAAAATTGCGATGCTAATTGGTTATGCGAGGATGGAAAGTAATGATGCCATAGCCGGTAGTCATCTTCCGACTGTCTCAGGGCGGAACACGTGGAATGATCACGCATGATCGCCGACGAACAAGTGAATCGAAGAGAGCTGAGGAAGCAAAATATTTAAAAACTGCACGGTCTTTCGTTTTAGATTGTCTCACTAATTAACACATTTCAATTCAACCTGTCCTGAGGCACTTGACCAGTACTCTATCAGCGTAGGGGTACTCCAGCGCATAAGAGTCCAGTCAGTGAGAGGGACATATTCAGCAATAGAAAATATTAAAACATTCAAAAGAAAAGGCATTGTAGACCATGCTATTTGTTTCTTCATTGTTGTCTCAAAAATGAAACAAGGGCAAAGGCGGTCGAGGACATCATCGCCTTCCGGGGAGGGAGGGGGATAGAAAGGGGACTAAAAGACGCAAACGACGGAGAATGAGGAGAAAGTTCGTTTGAGAGAGCACACAGTGGCGCATGGTGTCTCGCAGACGGGGTGGTCGCGTCGGCGGCGGGCGTCAGTAGTCTTTTCTAAGCGGATGGGCGAATGCCGATCGATAGTGGTCGGGGTGAGCCCTACAAGCCAGCGTCTGTTCGTTTCTCGATCGCTCCCTTACTGCAACCTCCTCCCCCGTCTCTCTTCGACCACAGGCGGCGCGGGATAACATTATTGCGATGGGTTGCCTACTCTCTCTGTTGCCGAGCGCGTCGACCGCCATCCGGCCACACGTCGAGGGAACGTGTCGCTTTCTCCCTCTTTCGCATCACCCTCAGCCGCCTCATTTCCGATCCTCTTTTTCGGACGGTCCGATGAAGTTGGGCGAAACTGTCGGCTTTGCAAACCAATTAAAAAACACTGGAACCAGCGCAGTCGCTTTACGAGGGCCGCCTAATGAGACCTCATTACACTTATAACGAAATCGCAGTGATTTGCGAGTCCTATGCAAATATTAAGAATTAATGAGCGTGGGATGGATAAGCATGCATTCTTGATAATTGTATATGAATTGCTAATCGCTGAGATTTGCGCTGGAAGTGCCTAATCAGGCTTTCATTCAGGAAATTTCGATTTCAACTCGCGGCAAGGGACTGCTCACTTTCGCTCATTTTATTTTATCCATTTTCCTGTCGGTTCCTCTCTCCCAGCTAATCAGTTGAAGAAATACACTAAAAATATTATAAAGAGTTTCGATAAGACAAAGTCCCATTGCAGTCCGTGAACTTCTGCTCCTACTTTATCTTTCTTCGTCATTTGACAAACACTTAAATGCGATTCACTGGCACATGTTTCCAATGAATTGTTGTTAGGCGAGATTGTTGCGCAGGCAAATTAATGCTAGCATAAGGAAGTTGCGTATGCTTTTCCTCGTTTCATTCATGAATTGTAATAGTAAGGTAGCTTCGAAAAGACGACGCTGTCCCTCAGAGACGCACTATGGCAAATGTTGATAGTCCCAATGGAGTATTACTCTGTTGTTCGGCTATTTCTTCCTCGCGTTCAGAGCCAGTTTCATAAACACATTGTTATTCCTCCGTAGAATGTTCATATTTCACATTGTGCATCCGACAAAGTTGTATTTTTACATTTTTCAGTTTCGTGAAGGAAAAACTAAAATTTAACCACACTTATATTTCTGATCAAAATTTTACATTTACATAACTTTTATTTAACTGAAAAAAGTGAAAATGTGCAATGACGAAAAGGACATATAACTGCATTTCAATATTTTTAATTTTCATTAGTTTCGTAAACCTGACCCAACGGGATTCAGAGAGCTGGCGACACATGTATATTAATCGTTACCGGTGACACAATAATAACTACACATTATCTTCTGATCAGGGCGGCATTAAAGAGTACTAAGCCACTGGTCTCATGGGACAAGTATCGCTCCTCCGTTCCAGCAGTTCTATCCATTTCTAATGAGGATGATAATTTTCGACGTGCTATATACCATCTAAATAACGAATCCAGAGCCAGTTTTTCTGTTATATCTATGCTTCTCACACACTATCAGAGTATAGCAAGCGTACAGATGAGCTTAAGAAGCATAGAGTTCTAGTAAATCCTGTCGCGAATTATCGTATCACGAGTAGCATGCACTTTGAGGTGCAATGTAACATGTTTGACAAAGATGTTGTGCGAGAATGCAGCTTTCAAAACGTAACCCAATGAAGCCTCGATCATCAGCAATCTCTCGAAGAGCTTTGCTTATTGCGCCATCCTTTATGTTTACAAAGGCAGTCGCTGATAGGTCGACTGGGACTTATTTTCCTGGAGCTCAGTGACCGAAATTGGAGATTACTTAGCCGGTTATCATATTTCAGCCGTTTATGACCTCGTATCGAAGTTATGAGACGCAGTTAACATTTCTCAGATTTCACTGACTGAACCTTAGTGAAAAGGGTCCAAGCGGAAGTCCGCTTTTTTTCATCGGGTTTTGTCTACGACATGTGCAATTTGTTACGTCGGATGTGTAATTGTAGTTCTTTTCTCATCCCACACTGTCACGAGCGAATTTCATTGAGATTGATTCAGGACTATAGACGACGTCACAATTGAAAATAAGCTTGAATGAGGAGCGAGGGATTCGCGTTTGTTCGTCAATAAGAATTAGTCATTATTCACCAGGCGCAAGACTGAAAAACACGCACGCCTCGTGGCTCAGTGTTATTGTCAATTGCTTTGCTTTGCTTTGCCGATCTATTGCCCCTTTATACTCTTTATTCTGTCTTGAAGTTCCTGTCTACTGACCAAAAACCAGAACACGCCTAAGCGTCACAGCACAATTAAATGTTGTGGGAAAAATATGAATAACAGGGAAGCTCTCGATAAGCAGTAAATAATTTACATTGCCCTTGACTAATTTACACCATTTACACACAACTCTGGCACATATTGTTGAATCACGAAGCTGATTTGGCCGAAATTTTAGGAAAGAGTAGCGCTTTGCTGAAATTTTTGTTTCTCCAAGTTTCGAGTAAGAAGAACGCACTTTCTTTCATAAACTGGGTTTACTGCACTGCTCATATTTCAACTGATACTGCATCGCTCTGCCTGTTCATGATATTAAAGAGCTATCATAATCAAACAAACTATTCAACCCCAGCCAATTAAAACAATGGTAGCATCAGTCTCTCAAACCAATGATAATTGTTCATTCGGATCCTCTCTGAATAGCTCTTAATATGCAAGAGCTATTGCCACACACAAGTCAACTCTCTGATTGGTGATATCTCTGTCAACATTTTTTCGTCAAAAGTTCTGACCACTAACAATTTGAGAGGATGAAACTCTTTTGAAAGTCGCTCTTCTGTAGTTTAATTTAGGTAATTAAAAGGAGCGGGCACAATATCAGTAGAAATGTAAACGAGTCGGTAAACTGTTTGATGAACACGAATATACAAATTAAATATGTTTGAATGTAGAGAAAAAATGTCCTATGAGCCGCTACTTGAAGTTTGGAAAAACTAATTGCACGGTTCGAAAATGTCACAGTTGCGTGGTTCCTTTAAGCAGTGTACATCTAAGCCATTTGGACATAATTTGCAGTTATGCAACCGATTAGAAATTCCGTATATCTCTTTCATCTCCAGATCGCTTGAATAGAGATTTGCCTTGTAGGCGAATGCATATGTACCGCACGTCCTTTGCTCAAGCAAATATATATAGAGATGAGCGGAGCGATTTCATTCGCCAGAAGCGATACGAAAACGCCACATAAATTGACTGTGGTTACGTAAGCGTGGGAGGTGGGAAGGTGAGGAGGAGTGGGACGAGAGAGAGAAGCGAAGTAGGGTGGGGAATGCTAGATTCAATCGAATAGGAGAGAGAATGCTGCCACCAGCAGCGTGAACCAGGGGGGGGGCAGTTCTCCGGAGACCGACCATCACGCCATCTGATTAATTTTATCGACTGTCGCTGCCGGCGTTTTGAAGGCTTACGACGCCGACGACTGCGCCATCACGGCGTATGTGGCCACTGCGTGTGGTTCCCTTGGGCTTTTTGCAGGCGAATATCACGTGAATACCACCAGTAAGCTCGAATCGGTTGTAACCCTTTGCCGGTCCGCCTCTGGTGGCAGTTTGAGGTTTAAAAGATTTGAGACTGCGCAGCAAGCTCTAGAAAGCTGCATATCCATTAAAAATTGAGAGTTATGACCTGTTGTTACATTAAGTAATTGATTGCACATAACGAACGTGCTCAGCGCATTCCGAGCGCAGTAGTGGGTGCGCTCAACCGCATATTTCGTTATCGCATTGCATCTTTTCAACGCATTGTTTCCTCCGCTTAACAATCAATGAACTTTGACCTCGCCTGGATATCCATAATACGAAAGAGTTTGCCATGAAGGTTTTGTTTTGGGACGCGGATATAAGCGCGGTTTTGCGGATTTGCACTTGTCGTGCGTCAACGACGGAACTATGACGTCAGAGAGTACTGCTGCAAAGGAAATGGAGGAGGCTCGTACGGCCACCGGCCAGCAGAATCGACGGTTCTTTCTGCCACCCGCCTCCTGCGAACCGCCTTCCTAACGTCTCGCGACAGTGACGCATGAGGATATAATGGAACAGCATATCCTATCGCCCGCTTAATTTGCGGTTGGTCGCCTGGCCCACGGCCAACGACTATATTTTGTTTTGACTCGCAGACCCTCGATTGACGTCAACCGACTAGTCAAAGCAGCCGACGGGGAGGCGGGCGATTGTTATTGTAAAGCTTCGAGCCATTAACTTGATCGACTGATCGTCTTAAGGGGTCGTGCCAGACGTATGACAGTCAACTTAACGTAATACATCTACAACAGCGAGGCTGTCGATGCTTGAGCAGGCGAAATTTCTTTTACGAACAAATTATCGCTGAAACTGCACTGGCCTGAATTATATTGGTTACCCAATACTCTTCATCGTGGGATCAGCGATCATTTGGTCACTCGCTCATCTGCAATAATTTTTAAATGATTTTCCTCAATACTCTATCTCACATTGCTATCAACGGTCTAACAAGCAACCTCTTTAACTTGGTTGAGGAGATTTCCATCACGATTGAGCGTCATTTGTGCAAACCTCCGCTAGGAGAGAGTACTAGCCCTCAAACATGAGGGTGTTCCTCTCTGCATAAAGTTTTTCATTGCCATCGCTATTGTGTCCACTTTGCTCGTTTTTGGACTTTTATTAAATTAGGTGAATCGAATAAACCATGAATTATATTCGTTGGGGGTACTAGTATGATGTGTCCGAAGGGCTCTTTAAGTCTCGGCTCTGAGCATTTTGGCAAGCACGGAAAAATCTGTCTCCGTATGGTGTAAACATAAACACTATTCGGATACAAAAATTGGCGACTCTTTTGCCGCTTCATGTCTTTAATATTTTTTAAAATGCATCTCCCCTAGTCGATCGGTCACACATCGAAATCTCAAACTCTAGCCCCTGCCCATGTCTCGCTCTTGCAAAGGTGATCGCGGAAATTGTCTCTTCAAATATGTTCTGTGGTACGAAATCTTCATCTTATCTGCTTGCAAAGCGCAGCTCTGCAAATATCAGAACAATCCTAAACAGTCTCATAATGTGGATATTTTCTCTTTATTTCAAAGAACACGTCACTAAGGATGTACAAACATGATCTAAGTGATCTGTTGATTCTTAGTGATAGTGATTCATTCACAGCCGCTCAAAGCAAGCCGTTAAGAAGCCCAAAATGATTTTAAAGTGCGTCAGAGTAAACTACAAGTCGCAGTGGGCTCCACCGATGTTTCGTTTTGCACGCAGTAAGCAGCTCGAAGATCAGAGCGCTTATTGGTCTTCATCTTGACGTCACGGGCCCGGAATCACATGAGCTCATGACATTTTACCACACAAATTCTCACCAGCTCTGGGTTCTACTTGAACTTTGATCAACTTTAAAAATTTGCAAGTGATAGAGTTCAATACGAAATAGTCAGATTTTTTTTTTCGCTATGACGGCCTCCTTGTCTTCTGCTGACTCCTCGGGGATTATCATTTACCCTCCTTCACTTTATCAAAATATACATACTGATATAGAATTCTCATACAATGGACTAGGGCGCATTGTGTTTTCCAATGAGTTTGCGCGTGTCGTTGTACAGAGAAATTACAGTACATATACACATCCATATACACTCACAACGAAAGCTAACTCGATTCGTGCTTGTCTCGTGCGTACACTTTAGCGCTAGAAAAATTGGTCAGACCATGATATATTTTGCTGTTGAAAGTACGACATTAATCGAAACAGGTTTGCGCTAGAGGCGCGTTAGAGCAATACAACTAAAATCATTCAATCTGCTAATTTGGCTATGCCAGTTGTAAAAAAACGATCTTTTCCAGATGGACCTCGAGCCGCACGGACGGTTACATCTCATCATAGAACTGCACGGCACAACGATGGAAGGTTAGCTAATTTGCGCTTCGCATGGAATGACTGAAACGAGTGGTTGACTATGCAATTTTGCAAATTTTAGTTTACTGAGTTAACTTTCAGCTTAGAGTTTTTGCCGCGCTCTTGAAAAGTATGAGTATTGTTAACTGAAGTGAGCTCGCTCTATTAGCGCTGTTTTACATTTGCCTAGCATGTTTTGCGCGAGTATAGTATATTCGCGTTAACCGTGTCAGAAACTGTTGCGAAAAGAAATCGTTGATCTTTGCTGTCGCGGGTCAAAATACCATTGAAGTCCTGCAAGTTTTGTTGCCTTTTTGAGCAATTGAGTCAAAAGTTTGCTCTCGCGCGGCGGCGGCGTTTCTGAAACAAACGCTGCGAAACAAAAAGGAGAAAAGAGGTGCTTTACAGCATCGAGAACGGGCGGGATATGGAGACAGTCTTTCCAAAGTACTGCGCTTAATCCAGCCCCGGATGCGTTGCTCTAAAAAACTTTTTTATCGCAAAAACTGCGCAATTCGACAAAGTACCACAAACACTCTGTTACCGCCGCGCTGATTGCATTCTGCTTTGCCTCCATGGAGCTCGGGTCTTGACTAAGCTAATTGACTGCCTGCGTCTGCTAAACAAGGCAGTGCAATCGATTGGAACCGGACGCTTAATCAATCGGTCAATTGGAGCGCGTCATCTGCGCAATCGGCCAATCGGCTACGTTGGCCTGGTGGCATCGTCGGAAGCGTACGACGAATGTCGTCGAAGCCGGGGTGGAGCGAGAAGGGAGGGGGGCGATGGCTGGAGTCAGGGCATCCTTCCCTTCTGTTGAGCCATTAGCGATCGCCATCCGCTGGTCGCCCAACTTCCGGATGCGGTCCGCCACTTGCCAGACGTCCGGCCCGCGTGGTGACTCCCACTTTTCCCCTTCGTACTTGGCCTTCGATTGCACTCTTGGTCGACGACCAGCAGACGCAGTCACTTGTTTCTGTCAATTCTGGCATGGGGGCGATCCCTTTGTCACAAGGCGACTGCAAGGCTGATATTCCTCTGTCACTTTGCAAACTATGCGTCCTTTTTGACCCAAAAAATACTCTAGAGTGGAATTCGTTTATACCGGTCATCGGCAGACCATGTTTTGATAGGTATAAACCAAATACCGTTATTACCGAAACCGGTATAAGCCAAGCTGACTGTATTAGCGTGCTCTGCTATTGACGTTCTGCGTCTCTCCCATTCTCGACCTGTAGAGCGGAAGCTGGAATGCTCTGCACATAGACTTCCTCGAGTTTACCCTTTGGGCTGCTGGCGATCTATACAAGTTGAGAAAGAGATCTGCTCCTTTATGATGCATCCCGTCGAGTTGCAACTATAAGCAGCCGAAAAATTTGAAGGCTCTCATCCCTTTTAGAGTCCTCTTCCAGTCACATACATTAGCGATCACGCATGCAAACAAGAAACCATTTAATTAATAATTCGTTTCGAATTTTATACAGAGCACGAATATAGTATAGACATTGAGTCCTGAGAAATGTCACGCAATTACCCCGATTTTATCGTTTCGAGAAGTGAGAAGATACACAGTAAGCAGAGAAATAAGTAGACGAATAAATTCGCTTGAGGGTGAAGAATTATTTTTCTTCCTTAAGTGGATTAGCCATTCATAAAGTGACAAGGCGGAACAACAATTACCGTAATAATTTCTTTGTCAGTAACAGGAAGAAGTAATTTTAGTCTCGCAACAAAATTCATGAATGCGCCTTTGCAAACGTGAGCACAAAGAGTGCAGGTTATATTTGTTCAATATTTTGCAATGTGTGCATTCTTGCAAAATCATTTGTGTAAATCTGTTCAATGTGAATTTACTCTATAACCATCCCTTTTTTACCGTAAACTATAACGGTTAGCCTTAAAACATGTTACTGACGAAGAAATGTTGAACTCCATATAGATTATAGAAAAATTTAGCTAGCGTAAGAAACAAGCACCAGAGAATGGCAAATAACGATGATAAATAAGCAGAGCGCAGCTCAATTGAACAGTAGCAACAACAAGCTGAAGTTAATTAAAATTTGTACGCCTGAATTTCTCGCAGAAGAATAGTCAAAATTTCCCGATCAGTAACATGAAAGATTGATGAAGGCACACTGCTTTGGAAGACAACAGCGCTTCTTTATATCGATTTATGGGCGTAAAAACCAAGAAACGATGATCATTCTAGATTTTTTTAAACTATGTTCAAATACCGAAGAACGAGCCAATTATGGTGCCTGGCGAGATTTCTTGTTACTGATCGACAACTTTTGACTGTAATAAAACAGTAGCATTTCGAAATTTTAGTTTCTCAACTCTGAACGCTAGCATGTTGGCACGCGCAAAGTAATACGCCTCATAATCGTCTCGGGCGTCGAACCTACTTCAAAAACATGTCAATGCTGGCATGCAAAAACAAAACAATATGATTCGTTCATACATTTGGAACTTTTTTAAGCATGTTCGACGCCTAAGATATGCATAAATTCATTCATATTCTTCTTTATCACACATCTTTACCATACGACACTTTACACCGCACCGAAATTGCCTGAATGACTGACCATCTTTCAAGCAGAAAGCTCGAGAATCAATTTTCAACAACGCATAGATTATTTCTCTTCTCTGACTTAGACGCGCTTCTGTGGGGATCGTTCGTAAATTTGCATAGTCGGCGGTTAGGTGCGTTGACACTAGAGTGTTGAATAAAAAACTAAAACAGTGCCCTCGTTACGTCCTTTTGTGGATTAGTTTGCTCATTTCCCGCCAAAATACAATTTGAATAGGCACTCTGCAAAAATTCTATGGCAACGCGTCAAAGCGCGGACTATAAGATGAAATTCAAAGAAATTCATAAAGAGCCACTTGAGCTTTCTAAGAAAACGTGATATTCGTATAAATATCAAAGCGAAACTGTAATTTTGAGGATAAAAGAAGCTTTGAAACATTCTGAAAGAATAATATAATCCTTAGCAAATATTACGAACGACCCAACGCCGACTATACCAAACAGTAGCAGTATTTCCTGAGCAATGCGGACTTGANATATTACGAACGACCCAACGCCGACTATACCAAACAGTAGCAGTATTTCCTGAGCAATGCGGACTTGACGCATAGCGACTGATTACCGTACTTATTAATGCGATTCACATCGCCGATCACTGTAAATGTCTGGTCTCGAACGGAATTCCTCAGGGTGCCCTCGAAGAGTCCATGGCTGGGGGCGACTTCAATGGTGACTCGGTAGTTGACATAGAAGCCGGTGGGATTCTGCCCGCCGTAGAAGATGGACACGCTGGGGTCGAGCACCATGTTGATGTTGGGTAGGAAAGTCTGCGCATGGTGGATGTTCTTCAGTTGCAAACGCGCGCACTCTTGCGGGTAGTCCTGAAACAGGGAGGCGTCAGCAATTTCGTTAGGGTCATTGATGCTTATTTAGTTCGTACAGCGCTTAGTGAAAATATAGTTAGTCTATTCTTTGATACGTAGACGGTACGCCTCACATTCCGGAATTGCGTTATTACACGCCATACGCGCATGCAAAATACTGCAAAAATCAACGCATGCGCGTGTGGCGTCTTAAAACGCAATTCCGGAATGTGAGGCGTACCGTCTACCTACGTATTCTTAATCTTTAGAAATGTAATGACAGAGCAATTAATTCATTCCTAAAACATCCAGAAAAGCAGTCTTACCCTGAGCATAGTATTGATATGTCTGATGAGAATATCGGCGGCCTCGACAACCTTGGGATCAGTGACGTTGACAAACGTCTCGCGTTGACAAATGCAGAAATCTTCGGGAATGCCCGCATCCTCGCAAGTCCTTTTGACGGGCAGCGGTCGCAAAAGACTCAGCCCCCTCGGCGCCACCGCCTTCCAACTCGTAGGCTGTGACGTCAGATCCCATTCCCCTGTGTCCTGGTTCGACAGGATGTCCCGCAACGTTATGTACAGGTCCCAGAAACTTGACAGTTGCTGAAGAGAAATACTTGCGTTAAGAGTAGTTCAATGAGGGTTTTTACACGTTTATAAACATTTTTGAATGGGATAGTTGCTGTTTGATCTGGAGATACAGAGTGCACGTTGTAACGCCTTTATCTCCTAACCCTTAATGAAAGATTGACTAGTAGCGTACATTATCCACTTTCTTATGGACGTTTTTAAGATCAAAGAGTACGTTCCCGTATTAATTTGTCTCGGAGCAAGTCCTCTTTGAATCAAAAATGCCCCTATTCAAGTGAAAATGGTATAAACACCCCACTAAGATCCACATAACAGATGGGCAATCATACCTCCGAATTATTGCGCAGAACATCGTTGAGATAGGGTCGCTCGCGCGTGAGCCATTCAGGAACGTGCATAGAGAAGAAAGGCATTCTCTCTTCGATTCTGCCGATGACTGATTGTCTAATCGGGTCGAAGCGATGGCCGTGATCAGAAAAGACGAACACGAACGAATCTTTGAGATTCTCTCGTTGTTCGCGGAAGAAAGTCGCCAAATCCTGGTCGCCCACTNGATCAGAAAAGACGAACACGAACGAATCTTTGAGATTCTCTCGTTGTTCGCGGAAGAAAGTCGCCAAATCCTGGTCGCCCACTGCTACCTAAAGTTCGTGATAGATGTGAATCAGATTGAAATGTGTTATTTTTTGAAGGAACGGAATTAGAGCGGTTATTTGCCTCGACAGATGTTCGATGGGTGTATATTTTGTGGGGATGTTAAATATTAGTACTAGTGTCAGGTTTCTCACCAAAACCTTCCAAAATATAACCCAACCCCACCAATCGTCAAAATCCAATCCCCTTCTCTCAATTCGTCACTGCTACAGTTTGACAACGCAGCTGTTCATTCATATCCCATCCACACATTTCCCCTACTCACTTGATTCAGCCAGTCGTGACCCAGTTCGGTCATCCAATTCAGGGCGAAGGTTGGCCTATCCTTGTACTTGCTGACGAACTGCTTGAGATAATTAAGCTGCAGACTGTGCGATGGATTGTTGCCGTAGCACAAGTGAGTACTACGGCGGTGCAGAAAACTGCCGTACAGTTGCAGCCAGTAAGGCCTAGAACGATTTTGACTATATTACTGAGAAAATCCTTTTTTCATTAAGTCATCAATTAAGGTGAAATTAGCAAATTTCAAGGATAAGACAATTTCAGAATGGGACACAATTTCAAAAGAAATTGTGTCCCATTCCATTTTGAAAGTTCTGAGAATACTCTCCCTTTTAGCGACTGACAAGGGAGCGCGCTCTTCCTTTCCTACATATTAGCAAATAACTTGACACATGCCTGAAATAGTGATCTGTGGGCTGGTTTTTGAAACCTTGCGCCAGATATTTGAAGAGATTGAATTGAGGGTAGTCCTCGGCGTAGTAAGTAGTGTAGCCAACATCCGCGAAATCCTTCCAAGCGAGTGGCCAATCGTCAAAGAACGTTTTCGACATATCATCGGGCAGTTCGCTGCTGTACCCGGCTGTCATGACGCGCTTGCCTGAATAAAGTAGCAGTGATTAATTCGAATCAAGGGCACGTAGAAATTAGGATTTTATTTGTTGCGCAGATAAGGAAATCTACTAGGTACTGTACTAGCATGATACACATAAGAATGCGGTTTGCATGTAAAATCTGCGTGTGTTAGGACAATGATAGTGCCATCTCGCCAGGGTCGGGCGAACGCGGCAGTTTAAACGATACATTAAACAGCCAACACAAAACAATCCATCGTCTTAACAATAAAACCCATGAAAAAGGAAGACTGCGACGCACTCTTTGCAGAAAAGCTTACCAGTGAGAAAAGCGACTGCATTGGGGAAAGAGTTGTCGCCGACTTTGGTGAAGCCCCTAAAGATGTGCGACCCGTATTCGTTCTTCAGCACTTTGAGAGTCTCCGGTAGATTGCGCACCCAGTTGGCCTGCGACACAGAGTCGAGCACGAAGAGCAGTACGCTCGGTTGCTTTCGTTTATTAGCTTTCGAAGTTGACTTTTCAGCCGATTTTGAAGCAGGTCTTTTGCCTAAATATGATTCCTAGTCAATAATTTTTCGATCAGTAACACGCAATCGAGCCAGCTGTAGTTGGCAAAGATTAGCTCGCTTTTCGGCGCTTGAACACTGCTTTTTACCCAAGAACAAAAGTCGTTCCTTGGTTTCTATGTGCATAAATCGATAGCATAAGTTGATAGAAAGAAACGCTATCGACTTTCGAAGCAGTTTGCCTTATTCAATTCAAGATTTCTTGTTACTGATTGAAAAAATGACTATAATAGGAGCACTTTGAAAAAGCCAGTCCCTCCTTCCAGAACATTCTCCGCCGAAGCCATGCGATTGCTCTTAAAAGCCGCTTGCCTGGGGGGGCGATCGATCGCGCTCCGTTGTCCTCTGTCTGGCCGTTGACATCGTGATCAGGCGTCGGCNGGAGCCATGCGATTGCTCTTAAAAGCCGCTTGCCTGGGGGGGCGATCGATCGCGCTCCGTTGTCCTCTGTCTGGCCGTTGACATCGTGATCAGGCGTCGGCGTCAACAATTTTGCCCGCCTCGCGACAATTTGACTGTGCAAATTGACATAGACGGAGATAGCGGGAAAGGGGCGGGAGCATTGCACCTCGACGAATTCGCAGCCCGGCTTTGCTTGTTCCTTAAAAATGGTGATGGAAGATCGATAAGGGGTTCTTCGGTGCCAGCGTCAATTTCCGCCGTATGCTTCAGCCCGCGCGGCGCTAACCCGCTGCGACTCATGGCTATCGTTAGGACTACATAGTTGCACGTAGTACTCCCGCTATTTTTACCACGGCTTAGCGTTATGTCGTCAAATTTATTCTATTGGGTTTCGATGCAATACAGTAGAAATCGTATATAGTGGCCTCCTCCATTTTGTACTGAACGATAGTCGTTTATAACGGTCACCGCTCAAAATCTGCCGATCCCCTATTGGCTTCTATGAATGATCAATCCAAGCGACCTCGGATAACTGCAGCTCTGCAGAACACAAGCCCCACCTACGACATTTGTCAAAAAGCGCCCCCTTCTTAACTTACTTTTAAAGTCTGCCACTCGCTAAAGTCCAAAGTGACGTCATCCGTAGCCTGTTTACGGTCGAAGCAGCGGTACTGGCAAACAAGCTCGCCATAGCCAGCGGAAGTCACTTCGGATTTGTTGATCCGAAGAATACCATCGTCGTCCAAATACGTTATCTCGGCTTGTAGCCGCTTACAAACGAGAGGAGATGCTGTGGCTAGATACTTTTGAATCGTTGCATCCCAGGGATCTGTGTGAGGAATCGCACACGTATCCTGAAATTTCAGGATCAGAATTCAGGATATTAGCATTGAAGAGCTCGGTATGAGTTTAAGGTGCCGCTGAAAGCACTTTATGCGGCATGTCTCGGTAGCAGTCATTTCTGAACAGGCATTCTTCGTGTTAATCTAGAGGCACCAGTAGAGGCTCTTTCTTCAGAACTTTTATCTTGAACAAAATTAGTCACTTTGACACTTTAAATTTCGCCATCTCTGCGTTCGAATTAGGCGCAAAAAAAACAAATAGGGCTGCAAGAACATATACTTCTTTACACCGCAGTCATTCATTCCGTTAGCGCATTTCGCTGACAGCTTTGAAAACGACTGAGATATGAAAGACTGCGATAGGGGTACATTGACGACCTAACATCACCTAATTACAGTCCACAACGAGAGTAATATTATATCAAGAGAGATCATCCAGGAAGCTTTCTGAAAAATAACAAGCAAATATCATTCAAACTAGAGCTATTAATAACGCTCCATTCAATACGAGTCATATAGGATGTGTTTCCGCGACTATTACAAGGTCTTTCCTCATAATTCGTCATCTCTTTATTCAATTCAAACACTAATGCGGCGAAACTGAAAGCAAAGTAGACGAATAGGTATAAAAAGTGACGAATTATGGTGATACACTATGTACATATATTTACATCGATAGTTACAGCTCTCTTTGGCATCACATGATATTTACCTGGCTGGGTACTGCGCGGAGTAAAGTGTAGTAGAGCTTGTAGTCGGAACCGGCGGTTGCGCGATAATAGACGAACAAGGTAATAAAGAGGCCCAGTACAGAAGCGCCGAGTAGATAACTGCGTCGAGTGAATACAGAGGGTAAAGTCAAGACAGAAGTTGATGCGCCTGGCAAGCGCTTGTAACCACCACCTTCAGTCATTTTGCTGGCAATGACAGCGGAATATTTTCTTTCATCGCAACAGCATTTATAGTTACAGCCTGCAATGCGTCAACCGTACGAACATTCTCTACGCGAAGGTCTGATTGTACCACGTCCGCGCTAATTAAATCATTCATTTTCTACACGATTGTGCAGAAAGCTTATCAGCGCAATAATGAATTATGCCCTATCGTATGGAGAAATCGACGATCTTATTTGCGAGAACAAAGTAGAGAAGGTTTACTAGGATAGACGCATGATTCGCGCAGTCAGCGGTAAAGATAGGGCGAGCAATCGGTTGCTCAAAATTGAATGAGACAGATTGTTTCCCAAAATAACTGCTTTTTTCCTACCTTCAAGAGAAAATACGCTTAGGCTACGGGTGGAGATCCTATTTCATGTTCATCGCTTCGATTATTTTCTTTAGGGCCCATACATACCACCATTAGGTACGATTAATTGGTTGAACATCCAAAATTTACGATTTGCCTTCTGTTAAACGCTTGCAATAAACCTTTTTGCAAGCAAGAGAGGTTTATATGGGCTCTTAAATAACGTTGTCAGGACTACACTGAAAAAAGCAAAATTGGCGGCTTCTCAATACCTAGAGAAATTTGTCAAACATATGAATTCGTTTAATTCCTGATCAAATGACCAACTAAGTGTAACTCCTGCTGTGCATTCGAAAAAAATGAAGCTCATAATCCTATCATTATTATCTATTTCCCACCAATAGTCGAACAACACTTCTAATCATAACAGAATGGAATGCACAAATCATGATTGACACATGCAGACCTCCGTTTAAAAAGAAATAGCAAGACAAATTTCTTGAGACGCAACAAATTTGAATATGACGGTATGGACAGCAGATGCATCGCGTTAGTGACTGTCGTTTTAAATCATTCAAACTAGATTAAAAACCAGTCTCCTGATTTTTTTAACTGTTTCAAACAGAAGAAGAAACGATCTTTGGGTTTTAAGCTTGCCTCGCACAGTTGTCGCCGAGTTAGGCAAAAGCCAATCGCAAAGGACTTGCAAATTATCCTACACATATAAGTTTACAACGAGGACTACTACTATTGGCCAAAGAAAGAGAAGGAAGCAGGTGCGCCCAACCGCGCAACGCGCGCGCATATCGCCGCTTTGTCATCAATCACTTTCTCTCTCAGTCGCCTCTTGCCAATGCACGTGTGTGTGTGTGCGTGCTTTGGATCGTCGAGGCGATGTGAGCTGTGAGAGAGAGAGAGAGTGAAAGAGTGAGCCCCACATGATCTGAGCCGGAAAACTACCGCAAGGAGGGTGAGCGCGCTAGCCGCCGTCACGCTGAGACGGGTCAGCGTTCGCCCAGTGCCGGTCGCTATGGCGACCGCGCAAGCGACCTCCAGACACCCATCTCTTTGCCGCTCTCCTCGGGGATGCGTTGAGAAATGCTCTAAGAGAGTAATGCGCACTAATCAATCAACAATAGATCAATTGTTATGACTTTCTGCTGAGCAAAGTTTCTGTTAAGTATGACGGCTATCATCGTAAAATGACGTCATTTGTACACAAAGCGGCGAGTAGATAGAGTATATCAGCCATGAATAGGCCATGAGTAAGAATAGGCTATGAATTTCAAGCGCGATACAATTTACCAGCTGACATTTCATGCATGTCTTAGCAGCGCCGCCATGTTCCCGACAGGAAGTAGGACGTTCGAATGGGGGAAAAGAGTCCCGGTCAGACGACAGAGGTATCGGACAGACTCGGCTACCTACAAAGGCTAGCGGGGAAGACTCATTACACGTGTACGCTAGGCGACGTGTAACTAATAACATATTGAGACACGGCAGGGCGATAGCCAATGGACATATACGACGATATATTCTAGTCCAGCATCGCCAGCCCACAAACGGCGGCGCCATATCGATTCATTTGCGCGCAAATGAGGAGAGAAGCGCGTGAGGAAGGCAACAACCTCGAAATCGGTACCCGTCGGGACTGCGCGTTCGCCCGATTCGTCCCGCTACCACCACCGCCGCCGTCGCGATGAGTAAGCGATCGACTTGCCGGCGCCGTGGAATGGGCCGCTAGATAGGCCGGGAATGAAAAGCTGTGTGGCGCTGGTAGCGTGAGACGCTTGTTGCACGCTGAATCAAAGGTGCAGCCCAGTCGGGCTAAGGGGTGAGTGGTACGCGATGCAAGCGCCTAACACCAGCGAGGCAATTTAACATCTACCGTAATTCACCATACAAAATATAGCATCTTGCGCTAATGAGGCGTCCGCGTGCCTGTGTGTGTGGAAAATCTTGCGGTGAAGCTAAATTGTCGCATTGATGCTAGGCGCTTGCATCGCGTACCTCTCGCCCCTTAGCCCGACTAGTGGAGCCTCGCAGTCGGCTCTTTTAGTCAAACGCCAATTGCATACAGCTGTTTTCATCGCAACCTTTACAATTACTCAGATAACAATTCAGAAAAGAGCGCTGATTGGCCATATATGACGTTGCGGAGTAGAATTCCTTATGCGCGCGTCATAATTGATCAAATAACAAGCTGTCCACGAGTGCACTTGCAATAGCCGCGATGACAACAGTTTATGAAATTCTCCCTGAGATCCAACAATGAGGCCTTTTGGACAAAGGCGAAGTTGCCACTCACTCTAGTTGCTTCTATTCACCTCTGGGACTATCTGCCTGACATTACAGTGGACTATGCTACTGCGCAGACCTAGCGACATTTTAACATAACGCGATCGAATGATTTGAACTGATTGGCAAGCGGCTACCGCAGAACTCGGAGCGCAAAGTACGCCGCTCTTTGCGCGCCGCCGAAAAGCGCAAAGAGTAGTGCGAAACTTGCGCAGTGGCGATGATTGGCGGCTGAGGCGTTTGCGCGACTAGACCTTAACTGCGTGTCACCAAAAAAGAAGCCCGTCTGCTCATATAGAAGAGATGGGGACATGAACGAGTTGCGTCGCTTTCAAAGCGAACCACTAGACTATAAAAAGTGTTACGGCGCAACCGACATTGGTTGCTTAGAAGTAAAGAAAGGCGGTGACGAATGTTCATGGACTGGGTTAGGTGAAAACGGAGGCACTGGACGAGCGAAAGGCGCCAAGGGGGGTGGATATCGTCTTCCCGATCAGCAATTCGTTTGCCGGTCGACAATCGTAAAATTGGTTACTCATACATGGCTCACGCCACCGCCAACATCTCTGTCTCTTATAGCTACTGACGCTAAGATATAGCTCCCCTCGCTCTTCCACCGCGGCCTTACAGCGCATAAACACATAGAGATCATCGACGAATGATGGCTCATGTTTTTTTCGAGACCACATAAACCTCTTTACGCGTGCGATTCGAATTACACTACCCTATATACTATGACACATAATCATAGCTCGCTAACTATACTAACTATAATAGTGGAGATAGTATGGCAGAATGCTGACCACTCACTGGCGATGGCGCTATGAGTCCTTATCAGCGGTGGGGTAGAGAATGGAATAGGAAGTACCAGATTAGACAGAAAGTGATGTACTATTGGTTTACTTAGCAAACATAAACAAGATTTTATGTTATGAAAGCGACAGCGGGGAGAAAAGTCTCGAATAGGCAGTGGAGATGGTAGTGTGCGGACCGAAGCCAACAGTGAGATAAGTTGCGTAACCTTGCCTCATTATTTGGAACGCGCACGTCCTAATCTTATTACATGCCGCTAGATTGGACGCATCGAGCAGCGAATGTTTCGCCGTTCATTAACATGTTGATATGATTAGGACCTCGCGCCACGTCTATTCCAAGACGGCATGTGAGTCAGAGCTAACGAGACGATCATGCCAGACACTAAAGCGCCAAGGACTGCGGCTATTTTGTGTCTACTTCGCAAGCGCTCAGCGACTGTTGCAAATGCGGCGGCGCGAGATTGACCGATGCTTTCGAGCAGGTCGCAACCGACTGGCCTACTTACGGCAATCACAATTGCAACAGGCACATCTGCGATAGTTTATCAAATAAACTGCATCCGATAATGAATGCGTTACGCAAAAATGAGGATAAGGAGAAGGGCTAGAATTGTGGATATCTCGGATTTTTGCTTCATTCGAAACCTTTGGTCTTAGTCCCCTTATTTATATCTTAATAAAAAGATCGAAATCTTGTTGGTCAGTAGCAGGCTCCAACTTTTTTGCCCACTGATTTTGTGCATTTAGTGAGTGAAAGGTCAGTGAGGCGCGATAATTCAACACTTAGGAGGTACGCGGAAACATTCCTATATGAGAGATACACACACGATATGTCTCCAAGTAAACACCTATCAATCTCTAATTATGAAGCCCCTATGGCCATCCTGATCAAGGTTTTCTTCATCTAACTAAACGGCGAATTGTTCACAAATAACGTGCGCGTTCTTGTCGAGCAATCGCATGACTAAAGGTAAAACGATGTACTACCGATGAGGTTTACAAAGTGGAACACAGGCAAGACACAACTCGCGAGTCCCGCCAGAACCACCCTACCTCCCTCGCAACAACAATTCGAAGGAGCAGAAGACGACAGAAAAATACACAGGAGCGCTTAGAGGCACTAAGAAATGTAGTCTGTTTGTTGACATTCTTTCCAGTCGGCCCGCAGCGCGGCAGCGACAGAGACGACGCAAAGGCCCTGGCCGTTTCCGACGATCCGGTCTGCCCTTTGCGCCCGCACGGCCATCTAGGGGTGTCTCTAACCGCAACTGGTTTCGTTCTTCTATAGTTTGCACTCGCGTACGAATAATGTCGCCACTATCATTATTGCGATCCCGATGAACAATCAGCAAATTCACACGCATAGTGTCTCGCAGAGATTGTCTCTCTTCGTCATGAAATATTACAGTAACATGTCGATGAAAGAGCGCGATATTGCACTTTTTGACTGTTGCTGCCGGTTTTGCTTACAATGGTATAAACTTCAAGATTTTTGTAGATCTCTTAGACAAGGATAAATTGTATTCTCACACTTACCAAAGAACTCTGTACAGTCGCCTTATTGTTTATTGTTTCTCCGTGGCAGTGACAATATTTAACATGAGGTTGAAAACGTCGTACCTGCGCGTAACAAAAAAGATTTTCGGTCAGTATATTTTATCAAACGTATTTTTATTTTTCATTAAAGAAATTGCATTAGAAATGTGTTGGTTTGCTTTTAACTTTTACGAGAAAGATGTCAATTTTTATGTCCGACTTCAAATAGTTACACGCTTAAACGGCATTCAGTTTGGTCTATTTCAACAACAACCGTATCGATATAATCAAGTAGAAATAAATTCTGAACTATTGGAAACGATCCATCTATGTAGCATCTATTTAATGCTTTTGCGCGCATAAATGTCGAGGCCTCCGTGCAGTGGCCAGAGTTAACATTGGCATGCCCGCATGTGCTACTAGATAAGAAGTTTTATGCGCTTATTCGGTGACGTCACAGCGTGGCGTTATGAGTTCCATCTCTCCTACTTATAAGGCGCCAAATGTGTCAGGTCTATTATAACAGCTTAGTTTTGACACTTAGTCTGTAGTCTGCTAATATTTTTTGGACTGAACTGAATATCCATATTTTCTCAAGTTGCCATCATCTGCTAGTTATGCGCTGGAAGAAAGTTTTCCCTAGTGGTTAGTTTTCTTTTGAGCTCGCTTTATGCGAAAGTTGTTACAGCAGCGTTATTTTATGGCGATGTTTCGCTTGTACCGGTAGTTTTGGCCGATCCCAGAGTGCATCTTCTCATACAATGAAGTTCGTTTATAGCGATAATTTTGGGTGTCATTTTGGTTCCAAAAATTGCCTGATTGACTGGACCAGTTTCATTTTACGTATTTAGGTTCAAGTCATACTATATGCAATGCTTACACGGTCTTTCATCGTAATTCGTCATCTTTTTTTATTAAATTTTGCCTCTTAACATTTAGTTCCATCAATATTGCATTCAGGTTGAATGCAAGAGTGACTAAATTAAATAGCAAAGATGACGAAAAATGATGCAAAAACCTGTAAGCATATTCGTAAAGTACGACTTTAACTCAAGTACGCGATATGGAATAGTTTGATTGTGAATGAATAAAGAAGTATAAAGTGTAACCGTTGCGCTTTTTCAGAGACCCCGCACAATGCCGCGAAAGAAGAGCGCGTGTTCAAAGAGAAGTTGGGCGCCTTCACGGACAGACAGCGGCGTGGTGCCATGCGAAGAAAGATTCACGAGGTGTGTATGGTTCAAATTTTTCGTTCAAATATCTTCCGTATAGGCCACTTAACTCGCAGCTAATTAGGGAGTTGAGCAAATCCTCGCACGGGGAACTAATTTTATAAAATTTATGCTAATGTAAAATGTAGAAATGTAACTACAGTTTTGCAGTTCATAAATTTCATGAAATTGGCGCTGAGTGTGAAATCCAGTCAGAGCTCGTAGAAAATCGATATATTGCTCATCGTATAGAATAAAGTAGCGCAGGGCTTCTTTATGAAGGAGAGCTGAAACGTCCAGGATAAAATGTTTTAATGGAACATCTGTTGATTTCCACTAGATACCGCTTCCCCGGTGATAAGCACACTTACCAGTGCAAAGAGGCGCATTTTTCATAATGGCTTGACTTGCAAAACGCTCTCTTTGAATTAGAAAATGGCCTTATTTCAATGGAAATGACTTGTTATCACATGTGGGCTGGCGTGAAGTGTTACCTTCAGTGAAGCAATGGAACGCTTAATTTGCATTCTGTTTTAGGTCACTGGTCATAAATTTATGGCGCTATTCCTGCGACAACCGACGTTTTGCGCTCACTGCAAGGATTTTATCTGGGGCTTAGTGGGCAAACAGGGCTACCAGTGTCAGAGTGAGTGGACATTTTATTGATCGGTCATTTTGTAATCAATTGGGATCAGGAACATGCTGTATTTATCAGTCTTTACTGTAGTTTGGCTACCTTTTTTTGACTCCAGTCTCCTTTAATGTTCGGAGTAAGACTCATCATACTTTTGAATATGGTCAATATTATTCAGGCCATAAAAAGGTCGTAAATATATTCTGTCTTCAAATTTCCGGGATCTCTTCATCTTAGAAAGTAGCTGTGAATCCTAGTTAATCGAGCCATTTCATATATTTCTTTCGCGAATGGATCAAGAAAAGAGATCAAAATCAACGAAATTTGAATCATCTGACTTTGTTCCCAAAGCTGCCATCTGCAAAATAAGGCTTTCTTCCAGTCGCGGAGGATTTGAAATTTTTTCTCTAAATTGCCACAATATTATTTGTTTCAGTCTGCACGGTCGTGGTGCACAAACGCTGCCATGAAAACGTTGTTTGGACGTGTCCTGGCAGTAACACGGGCGCCATCGATGAACTGCAACTCCAAGCTAACGAGGTTGGTTGGCGTCTCTCTCCGCTTTAATTTCATTAGGGCTATGATGTTGTCGGTCTGTAGTTTGACGGCGTTTGTAGATAGGTGTGAGGCGAAGGGTTCAGAGAAGGATTTATTATCAGCTTACGACTAGACTAGCACTTTCATCCACTTCACTTGCTACAGAGTAGCGAAAACTTATATACACAATGCGTACGTGGTGAAAACTAGCGCACAAACACATTAAGCGCACCATTCACATGATTTATACGTTAACACAGATGCGAACACGTGTAAAAGAACATCACTTGCGTCACTCGTAGCGGTAGAAAATCTGTTCTAACGATGCCTACCGGGTTTTTCCGATTATAAGCCCCGGGGCTTGTAATAAGAATTGGCACTTTTCGCGTCTCTACTTTGTCCCAAATAGAAGCCCCGGGGCTTCTATTTGGAAAATTCAATTACGTAACGCTTTATTCAGTACAAACCGTACTAGCATTTTGCGTCGTTTTTTCATCTTTTCTAATTAATCTTACATGCAAATAATGGAAGGTCTATATGATTTTTGCAAATCCTGTTTGAGAATATGGTATTTACATGTAAAATGTAATTAAAATAATTTCATTTGACGCATTCATGGTGATCTTTTTTCGGCTCCAAATATAAGCCCCGGGGCTTCTATTCGAAAAGTCAAACCGAATAGAAGCCCAGTGGGGCTTCTATTTGGGGGGCTTCTAATCGGAAAAACCCGGTACAACCGGTTGAGTTTGAGATTAAATGATCAGCTGTATTCAGATGTACAACTTTTCCAAAACGATACGTAATAACTTATGACATAGTCTTTGGCGCGGGGGATGCGGTACCATGATATCAACCAATAGAAAAAAAAAATGCTATTGTTTCGCAACACGTTGCATCTTCATTCCAAACATATAGAGCGCAGCAAAGTATGGAAACACATTTTTCTCTTACAAGATCGGTTATAAATCACCTCAAGCTGCGGCTAAAAAGCTGAAACGTGGGTGTTAGGTAGAAAAAAGGATGGGGTTTCAGATGCACTATAAACAATTTCAATCGGTTAAGTGATTGTGGTAATTTGCCGATTGGAATGCAGCCATTCCGATATTAAGCCGCCAAAATATATGAATTACTGTTATTTTAAAAAATACCTATTAAATATTTAATAACAAATCAACAATCGATTATAACATTGTTAATATTGTGCTTCAAAATGAGTTTAAGACAAAAAACTTATCCTTCCTTTCAGTCTCATGATCTAATACTTGGTATTTTATGAGGCAAATTTAACTAATTGCTGTAATACTAAAAACTAGTAAGAGATAAAATTAAAAATGAAACTGGTTCTTAATTGGCAATCTTTTTGAGCACTGCATCACCAATTCCTGCAATAACTGCAAGTATGCCGATCAGTTAAACTCAAAATGTATACTGTTTGCTGCGATGTGAGCGTGTTTAAAGATCATTAGATGCTGGAGAATAGTTTTCGAGCGCGACTGAAGACTGCTTGGTATGCAAGTAGATGATGTAAACGTCCAAAAATCATGAATCAAAGGTGAAAATTTAATCAGTCATTTATTCTTTTATTTTGTAATTATCGTGATAACCTTTTATTTCTGACGTTTGCGTATTTGAATTCTGTATGTTCGGAAAAGATAAAGAAACGACTGATTATGCTGGTTTTTAATTTAATCTTTCAAACAAGAGCATTATGAAAAAAAGCTTACGATTTGTGGCGATTGTACATTTTGGGAAGGCGTTCGACTGAGAAGCCTTCATTTCATGAAGGAGGGCTCGCGCATGTCACAGAATGCGACAACAATATTAGCATTCATGTGACTCAATGTAACAACTACATTCAACTGCTTC
>NIUQ01002101.1:0-24725 GCA_002796945.1 Plectus sambesii
AGCGGAGAAACCTGACACGCCGCAAGTTTCGCTGCAGCATGACGCAGCAATTGGCGTGAAGCCAACTCCGCCTGAGCCCCAAGAAGTCGATTGGGCAGAGCCGGATTGTGATTCTGTTCGAGACCCTGGAAAATGCGCGCCAGATTCAAATCAAGGTAAGCTCATGGAATAAAATATACCACGCGTTTAGCAAAAATTTCAGTAGACTAAAGCTGGGGCAAATTTCGTACAACTAATGGAAATCTAATAACACATCATTATTGCTATTTTAAGCGCACAGCACAAACATTTATCGTTAAAACAAGTTATAAAGCGTTATTCATTAGAAATTGGCTCATGTATCATTTTTCATATTGTCTCAAAAGTGTCCACATGTTATCATATGCTTCATATTTCTATATATATTCTTATGTTTTCAGCTCCGACGCAAAAGTTCTACTTCGATACTGCGCGGGGCGCCTGCATGGCGTTTGTGTACAGCGGTTGCGGTGGCAATGCGAATTTGTACGACACGAGAGCAGATTGTCTCCGCAGTTGTCAAACAAGTGAGGAAGTTTTTATAAATTAATAGTCCAGCAGGGTCGGCTCCTCATTGAGCACACTAGACGGGAAGTAGACGCGCAAGAATACGCAATAAATAATTTCATTAGTGAAATAATTGTGGCAAATTTTGCGGAGAATCACTAGCTTGTTCAGATCGTAGGTTAGATATGCTTGTCATAGCGCGTGTGTATTTCTTTCACCAGTGTAACTATGTTATGTCGCTTACTCGGGGACGTTTAAAGTGGGTCTTAAGCCGAACAAAAGGTGGCCCAAATATACAGTAAGAGACCAATCGTGCTCGATTTTAAGTGCAATCATTTTCGGAAGGGGAGACGAAGTATACCAAAGATGGTAAGTGGACGGTACGCCTCACATGCCAGAATTGTGTTATAACACGCCATACGCGCATGCACAAAATACTCAAAAATCAGCGCATGCGCGTATGGCGTCTTATAACGCAATCCGGAAAGTGAGGCGTACCGTCCTCGTAAGACCAAAAACATATCGCATTGCTTCGAGATCAACTTGTGATTTAAAAGTTTTGAATTTTAGCCGATCCTCCTGTATGCCTCGATGGGCTGGCGAAAACTCCCGCAACTGTTGCGGCCTCGGCACAGTCTTGCGATGATCTAAAGTGCCCTACTGGCTTCGAGTGTTCCACCGGCGGCGTATTGGCTTCATGCTGCAACATAACTGTCACAAGTAGGTTGTTTCGCAACTTTTTTTTTCATTTTCTCAAAAGAAATAAACAACGGAATTTTTTTATTTGTGGTCGTCCTGGAAATTGCCATCTTCCAAATTCGACCTTCTCTTTATCGTAAAGAGAAATATTAATATAGAATACGGGGTTTTTCATCGTTATTCGTCACCCTTGAATTATAACCTATCAGATTTGCAATCGACTTTTGTAGTTTAACTATTCCTCGAGTAAAAATGTGTTTTTACAGAGTTGTACCGGGCCGCTAACGATGATAAATGTCCGGATGGATCAAAGGCAGGCGGAATACACAACGGCAATTACTTCGAGGCCACTTATGCAGAGTCCTGCTCCGAATTGTTGTGCGATTCCGAACAAGAATGCGTCCAGGTCAATCAGTTCTTCGCCAAGTGCTGTGCCAAGGGTAAGCAGTATTATTTTTTATTTTTTTATTTGCATAACTAAATCGATTCTTGCGAATGTAGTTCTCCACATGCGATCACCACATCTATCTGAGCAGCCGTTTGAATCTAGCTTTCGTCGCCTCCATACGTTCGCGATTCATAGCGCTATCGCTTTCTTAGCCATTTACGCTGGCACGTGTTGTCTGGTGAAAGTCGTCGTAGTCGTCGTCGTTGCCGGTGCCGTCGTTGGTGCTGCCGTCGTTGTNTTATTTGCATAACTAAATCGATTCTTGCGAATGTAGTTCTCCACATGCGATCACCACATCTATCTGAGCAGCCGTTTGAATCTAGCTTTCGTCGCCTCCATACGTTCGCGATTCATAGCGCTATCGCTTTCTTAGCCATTTACGCTGGCACGTGTTGTCTGGTGAAAGTCGTCGTAGTCGTCGTCGTTGCCGGTGCCGTCGTTGGTGCTGCCGTCGTTGTCGGTGTAGTTGAGCGCATGTAGTCAAATGAACGCCAACGCAGCGAGGATGCGGAAGCCGATGCCTGCAGTGGTCTTGTCGTCATCGCTGGTGCAGTAGAGCATATTGCTGGAGAGATGGTTCTTGTAGCTGCGGTCGGACTTGCGCGTTTCATAAACATCACTGATGATGACGTATTGGTCAGCTTGGGCTTCGAATTCGCTTAGTCTCGACGGTTAGGCGATTCTTCGGAAGTTCGGATGTTATATGTGCGCACATAGAAGTGGTGTCACATGTGGAGTTAAAAGCAGTACCCCTCGCGCCGGCTAAGACGTGTAGAGGGGGATGCCATCGTGGCAAGGAGATAAGCGGAACACAACCGCTCATCAACCGCGCACGAAACAGGACCAGTAGTATTTTATCTACCATTTATACTTTCATAAGGACTCTTTATCATGCAAAAAAGTATGCTGTCGTCGCACGAGGGGACGAGTGGTAGGGTGCTCATTCAGTGACCACCGCCCTAAAATACACTAATGAAAGGGAGTGGTTAGAGCAAAACCATTTGGTGGGTGATTTAAAGTCAAGCTGTCTGATAAAGTGAATCTTAATTGATCACCGTAATAGTGGGATGTGACAGTTTACATAAGATATCCACTGTATTACAGATCCGAATGGAGTTAAGCAAACTGATGATCAATCGATTGGACTATCAAACAGCACGGCGAAAGTCATTGATGCCTCTCCGACGATCGCAGTTTCGGCCCCGCCGTCTATGCCCAACTGTACGGCACCAAAAGATTCTGGTAAATGCGAAGATGGAAAGGAAAGCATAGGTACGGTAGCATCGCGATACTATTTGTCATACAGTAAGCTGCAAAAGTTTTAGAGAAACAAATGTACTATTACGACCATGTATGGCAGGCGTGCTTCGTCTTCAAGTACAGCGGCTGTGGCGGCAGTTCAAATCGCTTTTCGTCCGCAGATGAATGCCTTGGCGCATGCGCCCCATGTAAGAAGACACCTTGAATACGAATTATACAATTTAATTTTTATTTTCGTAGTAGTGTAGAGTTCTCTCTTTTATTATCAGAAACGTTATTCTCGCCGAAAATCGAAGAAAAAATGGCAGATTGCACATCCATCTTGAAAAGTGATGGCACAAGGAAATAAAACACTTCTACTTCCTTTAGCGTTCTACTTTTATTCATTGTTACTTAAATTTGTCCGAAAATTGGAACAACTGTCATTAAAATTTTAAATAAGTAATAAATATCTGAAAGCGATACAGTAGAATGCCTACTTAAGCGTACATTTAGCACGTGTAGAGTCAAGGAAACTCTCAGGGAAGACGATTTTCCTGTTATTGATGAAGATATTTTGAGAGTATTCACTTTTTCGCACTAAAAAGGCCGTTTTAGCTGACCCGGCACCGTGTCCCGGTCCAAACTCTCAAGGCCCAGGCACTGGGGCATCTTGCCAAAATCTCACGTGTACCGCTGGCTACACCTGCCATCAGGGATGGGCTTTCGCAAGTTGTTGCAATTCGACTATCGATAGTAAGCATATCAAGGTTTTTCTTGTAAAATAGAGCACTTATGAAGTAGTTCTGGATACCAGATTGATGATATGGATGGTGCTCCCTTTTGAAGTATGGGACATATCATGCTTATACCATATTTCAAAGAGGACGTTTTTCAAAATAAATTAAACATTTTCTAGTTCGCAGAGAATGTTTTCACATTGAAAAATGATATTATTTATGCTTATTTGACATGGAAAAACGTCTCCTTTGATTTTGAAAATACCTTTTTTGAACTGGAGTATATTGAGTTTGATATGAAAATTGTCCTCTATAAAGTGCAAATGATATATAGTGGATGAAACGTTACCAAAATCTGAGCAGTGTTTGTCCTGGAGTTATCAAGAGTGTATTTCGCGCTGCAGAACTCTGTACAGTGAAACCCGGATATGTGCACAACCCGGCTAAGTGCACGAAATTTTCTTGCCGGATCAATGTGCACTTATCCGAGTTTCACTGTATACCTGGTGCCAAACAAAAGTTTCTTTTAGCTTTCGTCGAGCAAGGCTATGGTTATCAGTGTCCAGATGGAAGTCAAGCTGGTGGCGTGTTTGACACAGAAAATCAGTACTTCAAGCCGACCTTGGCCGCATCATGCGACGATCTGACATGTCGTGCTGACCACAAATGCGTACAGGTCAACAAGTACTTTGCGAAATGCTGCGGTGGACCTGTCATTTCCACACCAGCGCCCTTTACCGCGCCACCACCTGCTGGAGTAACCAGAGATGCAGGTAGGTGTCGAGGGATGGTTTTTTGGGCCACCCTGTAGATAGGTTTGGTGGCGAATGCGTGTCATTGTAAGACTGACAGATGCTGAGTAACCGTTATCCCTAACTAATCCTTTATAATCAGGCTAAGGGTGATCGGTATGAGAGAGATCGTAGAGCGATTCTTGTCTTATTATAATGTTTGCATTCAAATAGCACCGAACGGCATTGTTATGGCCTCAATATTTTATATAACTTAGTTAAAGTTACGCGGCTCGGATTACGGTAGCCTTCGCATACCGGTCGCCCTTTAGCCGATTAAAACTTATAATTGTATTATTCGGCGACAGCGTATTTAGGCTGTCCTGAAGTCTTTGAGATTTATTCCCTCACTTTAGTATCTTTGCTAGCAAAGTTATTGCCTCAGCTTTCAAGTTTGAACGGAATTATTTGCTTGCAGAAAATCCAACAGTGTCAGCGTCGCCTGACGTGAAACCGCCACCACTCGCTCACGACGTTGGAAGCGCTACTACATCCAGCTTTCCTCCACAGCCAGACTGCACAGCGCCAAAAGATTCGGGTGTTTGTGCCGATGGACAGCAGAAAAAAGGTTAGATCGATTTAATTTCTTATTGCGGGGTACACTTTGTTGTTTGTCTGCTACTGTGGTGTTATATTTTGGGAGAGCGCGTTCCCTAAACACTACCCCATATTATCATACAAAAACCGATTCATTTTCTATCCCCAGATCTGGCTACTCTTACACCTTAAATTTAAAATGAGAGCTTATGAACCGTTAGTGTTCTAAATATTAACTATACCTATAAACGTATAAATCCTAATCGGGCTAAAGGGCGACCGGTACGGGATAGGTCCTAAAGCGATTCTCGCTTGATTGCACTGTTTGCATTCAAATAGCACCGTATGGCATGGTTATGGCCACAAACTCTTACGTAATGCAATTCAAATCACGCGCCTTCGATTACGGTAGCCTTCGCGTACCGGTCGCCCTTTAGCCCGATTATATGAATCCACAGGTAATATGTCAATCTAAGCACTGTGCACAAATTTGTCTGTGTGACCAATGCTAATTGGAAAACAATAACAGACTGCATTAATGTGTAATTCCATCATATGGCTTTAATTTCAGAAATACAGCAATTCTACTATAATGAGGAATGGAGCACGTGTTTCGCGTTCAAGTACAGCGGTTGCGGCGGAAATTCAAATCGATTCAACACGCGCTCTGAATGCGAAGTGTGCAACAAAGGTATGTAGTTGTAAACAATCTTTGATGTCGTAAAATTTTTACTTTTACATATTCGTTTCCTTTTAAAAATGTAATTAACAATGGCAGTGCTTCTAAGTTGCAACCATATGTTCTGTAGCCGCAAAGAAACTCTTTAAGATAATAGAAAGCAGAACTGCGTTCATCGACATTTACACTTCCATTGATGATATACTCTTGATTTCGGCTACCATATAGATGATTACCATTTATACTAAGTATGCTAATTAATATCATTTACAGCTGACGGTTCTGTTTGTACCGGACCGACTGGCGCTCATGGAACCATCGTAACTGGACCGAACTGTCAACAGACTAAATGTCCAACTGGTTTCTCCTGTCACTTTGGATTCGGATATGCTGAATGCTGCAACGCAACATTGCAGGGTAAGTGTGGCAGTCGCACACCGTTAATAAATTTAAAAAGTTTTTAAATATTCATATTGGCTTTCATTTGAAAAATCTTTCTATTATCTGATTTTTTTAGTTTCGTTGGCAAAATTCGTATTGGTTGTAACGCGGTGTAAATTATACCCTTTTTTCAATTGATTGAGGACTTTTTACAATTCAAATCAGTTTGAAAAACGTCTTTAGTTTACGATTACTGTATTAGATAATAAACATCGCAGCGAGGAATTTTATCCAGTCATTTATTTACACTTCAATCTTCTTCTGCGACTTCCAGTTACTTTCAATTCCAATCAATTCCTATGTATTTGCAGAAGAACAGGAGCAAGCGTACGCATATCAATGTCCTGACGGCCGGCAAGCGAGCGGCGTCTTCCAGGACTACTTCCAGGCGACTTTCGCTCAGTCGTGCGCCGACCTGATCTGTTCGCCCGATCAGCAGTGCGTACAAGTGAATAGGAACTATGCCAAATGCTGCGGTGGCCCTGTGATCGTCACGCCGTCTCCGCCGCCGCTGCCAATAATTTCCGAAGCCACGCCCACTATCAGAGGGACTAATTCTAGCTCTGTAGTTGCCAGCTCGACTACGACCACTTCAAAGGCTGGAGTCGTTGAATCATTACAAGCCGATCAAGCAGGATCATATGATGTGGCACTTGGTGAATAGACTGCGTTCTCTTTGAGTGCGATTCCATCCGTGTGCATGATGATACCGGTATACTAACGTGTAAATGTTGCACAACACTATCATATCGTTTCATTCTCTTAGTACGGTAACTATACGAGTAACACATCACTTCTCAGTTTCCACAACTATACAAGCGAAGTAAATGTGCAATTTAGGCGCGTTTAGATGAAATTCGCTATTTTATAGCTGTCGCTGTAAAGTTTAGATGGAAAATTCTCGAAGAATTTTCGAACTATTGGTCGGCTGGCCAAAGTTTGAAGATGCGCATTTTACGAGCTATCTATTCACGTCATAGGTGCATGCATTATTTCTGTACTACTCACATATAAAGAAAGCAGCGAATCGTTTCTACTCATATTATTTTCATTCTTTTCTGCTTTGCTCACTTTAATGCTTTCGACTTACTGCAAAGTTCGGTGGTGCTTTTATCTGCTGTTAATTTAATTTAAATTTTATGGGTGTGTTCGTTGATTGTCAGTGTCGGTAATGGGCAGACTACAGTAAAGCCTGTTTAAGTGCAGTATCTTAAAATGCGATCAAAAAGCTATCAATTTTGTGGCTTCTTCTGCAAAAAGTATTAAATATACAAAACGGAAGGTGAATAAAGCCTGCACATATTTGGGCTCTACTGCATTCTAAATATTTTCAGTCCTTGTTGAACGCTATGAGAACGTATGCTAATTTACAGATGCTGTTCAAACGTTGACGCGTCGCCAAAATTGCTCCCGTCAACAAACGAACGCGCTGATGAAATGTGTTGAGCCTTTGAGGGAGTTCACCGGTTCAAACGCATTGATGGAGATCTTTCCAAGTGAAATCCAGCTGGGGGTACGTTTATGTTTATGTTTAGAATTTGCTTAAGTCAATTAAAGTATGCCGTTCATCGTAATTTTTCACTCTTGTATTCTGGTTTCGTCATACTTGCATTCAATCTCGGCATCCCTTTGTTCAATTACAACGCGAGGGTTATAAAATATGATGCAGGAGCGACGAATTAAGATGTATAGCAATGTAAGGATCTTCTAAGAGGCAAAGGTTACTACAGAACTGCGTGCATTTCAACTTTAAGAGAGCCATAGACATTACTTCGGTCCCTATGTTTATCAATGATATTTTTTTCAGGAACTTGACGAAACATGCGCCGCTTTCAACCACTACATATCGTGCGTGTCAAAGGCTATTTCTCTCCTCGGTAACTGCTACCTCTACGAAGCGGATATGATTGGCATTGTGCTCGGCTACCAATGCGAGAAAGACACGCTGAGAATTCTGAAAGCGAATCGCGCGTGCATGAGTGACGTCAGGGAGACGCCACAGGTGAGCACCATAAAAATGCACATGAATTCAAGCTTAATCATAATTAGGCCAACTCGTCAATTGTTTCAGGTTCGCATGTGCGAAAAGACTTTCAATTCCACCGTTGATGAAGGCCAGCAGGCACAGACGACTGGAGGATCGTCTGATTTGCGATACTTTTGCACGGCATTGGATCAACTTCTAGGTACAGTACAAAATAACATCACTGCGAGATGAATTATTTTTGAAAATATTTTAAAATAGTAGTAGCAGGATGAATATTTTAAGTATGGCTTCAAATGGTTAGTAGTAATAATGGGTAGGAGATCTTTCAAGATTAGAAGGATGCAAATATTTCGTCATTGCATGTGACAAAACATTTTATTACATCCAACTAAGGTATTTATGCGCTTTAACTGCACCAAAAGCTTTTTTTAATTTTAAAAAGCACTCTTTTTAATTATGTAATAGTGATGAGGCGTTGATTTATCTCCCCTTGGGCTTTCAAATTTTTGCCGTCAAATTGTTGATTAACTATGCCTTGAATTACTATAGGTATAAAAAATGTCTAACAGTTTTATCACCTCACCATTATTTAAGCCTTTTGCATTTTATTTAAACCTGAAGAATAGATATGGCTTGAGCAATAGTATATTAACAAATGTTTCAGCTTGCACGCAGCCACAATTGGTTCAGTGCAGCACTGAGGCGGCGCAATACATGAACCGAAGAATTGGTCTCATTAAAACAGACGTTTTCAAAGATTGCGCGCAGCCAATCCCATCGATCGATGATGCTTCTGGCGCACCTCCAACCCCATCGATCGATGATGCTTCTGGCGCACCTCCAACCCCATCGAACAATGATCTTGGCACACCGCCAACCCTAGTAACTGATGATCCTGGCACATCGCCAACCTCTTCGACCGATGATCTTGGCACACCGCCAACCCTAGTGACCGATGATCCTGGCACATTGCCAACCTCTTCGACCGATGATGCTGACCCACTGCCAACCCCATCGGCCGATGGTCTCAGCACACCGCAGTCACCGCAATGGCCGCCAATCGGTCTGTCATTCTTATTGTCACGAGATTTTATACTCTACCATCAAAAAACCTTTTATGAGTAGTCTTAAATGCAGCAAGTGACTATTACAACGCACTGATTATATGTTTTCTTTTATTGTTTATCTATATTGGTCATACAGGGTGGACCAAATAATTTTGGTTTTTTTGAACTTGAATAACTTTGCATAGACTGAACAGATTTATGCAAATTTTCGTTTTTCACAATCCCCGCCTTCTGAGAATTTTTTTGGCATAGAAAAATTTATGACCCAAAATATAGGGGGACCCCCTAAAATTTCGGGTGCCCGAAGAACAAAAAAGTTTTCAAAATGGTTTTTTGGGGACCGCTCTAAACTTTGAATGAAATAAAAGCAGAATTATTTAAAAGTACCCTCAAATTTTAGGGGGGGTTCCCCCTATATTTTGGGTCATAAATTTTTCTATGCCAAAAAAATTCTCAGAGGGCGGGGATTGTGAAAAACGAAAATTTGCATAAATCTGTTCAGTCTATGCAAAGTTATTCAAGTTCAAAAAAACCAAAATTATTTGGTCCACCCTGTATAATTATCATAGCGCATAGGCTCTCCTATAGGCCGTTTATTTTTTGATTAAAGTGTTGCATGTTCTTGCAACTTAATGCGACCGGTCACAATTAGGCAAAAATATTCTCTAACATCCGCTTCCTCTCGCCATATTATAACTTCTGCATTTTAGCCGGCATTGGTCCAGTCGTAGCACTCAACGATTGCCCTGTTGGAGATGTACTAGCTACGCAGCAATGTGCTAAGGATTTACTCAGTGACAAAAGTCGTCAATCCATCTATGACCCGGACGCTAAACAACCATTTGTGTTTACCGCCGAGAGAGTAAGTAACCATTTCAACTTGAACAAAGACGCCTTTTAAATCCAACAGGACACTTTGCTATTCAAAAAAGCATTTGCGAAATCGAAAAAGACATAATTCATATTAATTAAATTCGGAAATCGTTCTTTTTGAATATAAATGCCTTCTCTGTGATTTGGAAAGTGATCCTTTTGATATAAAATAATATAATTTAAATAATAAATAATTATATCAGAGGCATACTATTCTAGAATTTTAGTTTAACCATTTTAATCAGCAATGCTGAACACAAGTAATTCACTGCCAATATCGCGACCGTTTCAGCTCTCAAAGCTTCCCGACTTCTGTGAAGGCGTCAGCATCTATCAACAATGCGTTAGTGCCATTACCGACAAGTCGGCGGCATGCAAGGCCAATTTAGTCAACGATCCTCACTATCCTGCCATAAATGGCATTATGAGTACAATTTGCCAGGTAAAAACAATTTTATCCTTGGAACGTAGGCTTATGCTTGACTTAATGAACTGAAGAAACCTATAAATAACTAGGGAAACTGTTGAAGAACGTGGAGGGAAATAGCAGTGATACGTGGAAATTCATGATAGTTTCTGAAAACTGGAAAAGGAACTTTGAATACTAAAGATTTCCTCCCTTTTCTATATAACTTAACCTCTGAATGGAAGCTAGCCATGTGGTTTAGATTGCATGTTCTCTGTTTAAATAATATAACCATACATTGTGCAAGATTTATGATAGCCCAATGCAGATCATCGTAGATGGATATGTCAGCCTTGAGTATTTCTTTAAAGTTGACCGAAATTGCTACTGTTCAGTGAACAAAGCTATATTTCAGCCTGAAAATCAAGCCAGAGTTAAGCAGTATGGACAATGTCTCGCAGATGTCAGTGGAAACACGAATGACACTGACTGCGGCGAACAACTGTCGGAAGGAGTGGACAACTCGCAAGCATCAGTGAGTCTCAAAATATACTGTATTTTGTATTTTTAATTATGTGCAGTCAACATCGGCCATAGCGTCACCCTCGGGACCGAAAAAAAGGTAGTGACGCTATGGCCGAGTGACGCTATGGACTTCTACAGTATGCCGTTTTTCGTTGCGGTAACCAATTTTTACAAATAAAATGCACTGTATTGGTGCCTTTAAAGAGAGAATCCAGTCAATTGTCATGCGAATAATGAAAGTTCCGTGCGGGTAGAGCACGCAACAGCCATATAAACTGTCCTACGTGAGAGAAAGACAGTATTGGCCCGGTTCGCCCTTCACAATTGCCGAGGTCAGGCAGTTGTGGCGGCGAGGGAGAGGGGAAAAATGGCTAATTAGCTGACTGACGCTATGGCAGGTGTTGTAAACATGTCAAAGATGGTACTCGGGACCGACCCAAAGTGACGCTATGGACGATGTTAACTGTAATTGACACATTTTGTACTACTGTGTGTTTTGACAAATCTGACATGGGGATCCATTTCATAAAACTCCCTCTTTTCCATATTTAATGACACATAGCATCAAGAAGGGATTAATTCAGCTGCCCATTGATCAAACTCTAAATCGTTGATCAATATCGCTCATTTTAATGTGGTCGAGAACCTTCTGTTGCAGCAATTGTGCAGCGCATCAAAGCAGTTGTCGTCTTGTATGGAGAGCGCTGTTGGCAAAACGTGCGGTGCCGACGCTCTCGAATTTCTTCGTGAAATAATTGAAATGGTAAATCTAACTTTCCTTAAACTTAAGAATATTTCAGATTTTATCAATGAAAATTTTTTCACCTGTACAATCAACTATGTCATACAGAATGTTCATAAAATAACGATACGATTATTTTAAATACGTTGCTAAATATTCGCCGACTTGGTTGAAATGGGGCATAGCGGTATCTATGAAGACGTGGTGATGCAAAAGTAGATATTGTGTTTAAATACTAGTCAAATTTAATTAATGTATGCCATAATTCTAAGGCGAGAGAATAAAACACTGAAGATTGGTTTTGATAGCTTTCATTTGCTTCGCAAACTTAAAAAACTGAAAATGTTATCAGCGCTAAAATGAGAATGTGTTAACGGTTAAATTTCTTCAGATTACAATCACTGCGACAAACTGTGAAAGCTCCGCAACCGACGTCTCGCCTAGTGCACCTACAAGCGGCAATGCATCAAGTAAGTCAAGGCGGCAAATATTTTGTTTTGCAAAAATGAATAATGCATTTCTGATAATCGTGTGGCAAACTCCGCCCCCAATTTTAAATTTGCGACATGCTCGATATTTAAAATAGCATATACAATGTTTAAGCAATTAATGTTGGATGGTTATTCTATGTGTTTTAGCATTTAAATCATTATGATGGAGTGATTTTCCTCTTCTGACAATGCATTAAATAGGCTCAGGCAAGGCGAGCGAACTTAGATATATAGATAATTAAGGGGAAGTAGAGCATTGAAAAATAGTCTTACCATGTAAATTTCACATTTTAGACTGCAAAACAGCCAAAGAAAAGGTATTGGCGAGTACTACTCCCGGTGATTACATTCCCCAGTGCAACGACGATGGTGAGTTTTAAATTATAAATTTGGTCGGGGTAACGGTACCGGTACCGCAATTAGCAGTTGATCAAACTTGTACTAGCAGATGTGCCCATTTATTCATCAACTTATGTACCATTATTGATTAATTTAATTTTGCTATGAAACTGAATAGGATCGGTTCACAGTTACTGTAAATCGAAATCGAGACTCAGTGAATATAATAAGCTTATACCGGGTACCGGCCCAGTACCACTTTATTGCTGGACCGACGCATCTGTGCGTTAAATTAAACCTTTCTTCATCAGTGAATAATTTCTTCTAGTTTAGGTTCATATATAACTGTTCAATGCAGTGGATCGAAAGGCGAATGCTGGTGCGTCAACGATGGTGGCAAGGAAGTGGACGGGACTAGAGTGGCGTCCGGCGAAACTCCAACTTGTGGAGGTACAGAAAGTTAATTTATGATCCAGGACCTATTTTAAAGCACTCTTACACGCATAGATCATAGGAGATCGACCCATCGCATCTTTTGAACAGGTCAAAGAATTATGTTATTGAACACAAAAGAGCCGACAGGGACTCTTTTCGGAGGCAGAGAGAGGACCTCAAATCACTTTTCCGAACTTTGAAATGTGAGAGCCATGGATAACCTCATCTTCGCACTCTTGCAGATAAAATTGTCCTTTATTCCCAGTTACATACATCTGCAGTGCCTGAAACTAAGCTTAAATCTCAGCTTAAACAGGGCCCTTTCAATAAGCCTAATCGTACACATACGCTAAAACCTCTCCCTAGGCCAAAATATAGCCTAAACTGAAACTGTAATTCAACCATAACACTTAGTCTTAACCTCAAGCTTGACCTCAGCCTAAGCCTACATGATCATGAGAACGAGTTATTCCTCTTTTTCAGAATGCAATAAAGAGCGTCGGGCGGCGATCGAAGCCAAATCAGATTTGATTCCCCAGTGCCAGGAGGACGGCTCCTTCCAGCCAATTCAATGCCACTCGAGCAATGGCAGCTGCTGGTGTGTGCACAGTCTGAGCGGTGTTGCCATTGAGGGCTCTATAGTCGGTCCTGGCCAGGAATTACCCACTTGTGGAAGTAAGTTTCTTGTTTTATGATATTGTTAGAGTTTCATGTAGTGATTAATTGTTATTTCAAATCCTAAGTAGGTTATAACACGAATACATTTGACCATAACGTATACTGTCATTGTTAAATAGTAAGTTCCCTAGCATTTTTCCCGCTGAGCCGCAGGGTCCGCTTTTTCGGGTTCTCCAAGGAAGGCCCTTATCAGTACGAGACGTGCTGTTCCGGTCGGCCGTCGAATGCCTGACACCGAATACTGTCATTGTGAAATGCTTAGCCTAAAATGTATTTTTGTTATCTCTGAGCTCGAGTCTCTCCGGCTATAAAGCTAAGTAAGATCTATTACTTCCTTCTTGTTTCCACATTCTAACAAAAAAACTATTACTATCGTATTCCCACTTCTCTTGCAGATATTGGAATTCACTGTTGATGCTTTTGGGGCTCTATGGGGTGTGAAGGTATTACTGTCATAGGGGACACCATTCTTAATGAATTATCGTTTTAAGCGAAACCGCTATGAGCAGTTTTCTCTTCATTTCAGTGAAAGAAGTATTCGCATGTGAGAAGAAAGAATGGAAGGACGTTTGCCAGCCAGATGGCAGCAAGCCGCAGTTAGTTTTCCGTTGGTTTAGGGACGGCGACTCGTGCAAAGCCTACCGTTTTTCATATTGTGCCAAAGAAACCAACGTCCCGCCATTCCCACTGAAACGACGAAGAGATTGTGAAAAGCTCTGCTTAGGCATGAAGCATTCGTGATAGCTAGTGATTGACTTCTTACGGTGATTTTTTGGTATATGAACGATACGCCCCACTTTTCCAGATTGCGTTATTACACGCCATACGCACATACCCAGGATAGGGTAAAAAAATCAACGCATGTGCGTGTGGCGTGTAATAATGCAATCTGGAAAGTTGGGCGCATCGTTCCCGTACGGATTTTTACTTGGCCGGAACTTACAGTCCACCAAAATAATAAGTCTCTTGACTAGCGTTAAGTGCAGCAAGTGATTATTACGCGCCACTTGTGCGTCGTCGCATTTAAATGAGATAACGCGCGATTTTCGATACATTTGAGTGTAAAATTTTTTTTACTGCACTTAGCGCTCGTCAAGGAAGGCTTTACGGTAGGTGGGATGTAGGTTCCAGGCACCGCAATTTTAGGATAAACTGCATTTGAAGCGTGACTGATTTTAAAGCTGTTGATATTAATTCTATGAAGCGGAGATTCGATAATTGCATAATAAATTGGGATTAGTGATGGAACAGAGTATTCATTTGTTGAATACTTTTTTGAGCAGATGTATTTGAGTCGGTTCTTCCCGATCAGTTATGTTTTATTGCGAGTCCTGTTTTAGTTGCATAGCATTGCATACTGTACTAGCAAAAATTTACAAATCGGCTACCGTAAGAGTGCTTTGAAATCAGTCGCGTTCTGCATTTTCCTCTTGTTGCCACATTTTATTTATTATTTCTTTGTGTTGCTGCGCACTTCTGTCAAAAAAATGGAATTGCTGCCGTTTTCATACGCGGTACTTGGCTATGTTTTCTTTGTGTACTATGTTTAGCTTTTAACAGAGCGTAAACGTTATTATTTCTGTTTTAATGCAAAGCACTTATACCGAACGTCCAACGTAGGGCACATATGTAGTATATGAAGACTGATTCCTCGTTTCAAAGGATGTCAGATTACTCAAGGTTATTCTACATTTCGTTTTTCGTCTCGCGCCAAACGTGTCCTGTGCTCGCTCGCTCCATTAGACCTTATGCAATCGAAGCCCTTGTAAAAGGCACGGGAGTGTTCAAGAACGAAATACCCGAGCGCGGCGTTGATATTTGTGTGAGAAAGGTATCGGAGTTTCTCGTAATTAAGTCCCCAGGACGATGACCAGAACTGCCAACTTTTGGAGCTTCACCTTAACTTCGAAATAACATCCCGGAGCCTGATTTCACTAAATGCTTGGAAACGTTCTGTAACATAGTATTGTTTCAATAGCACTATCTGATGCTATAAAAACTGAAGTTAGGCAACGTTTTTGTAAGTCTCTTCATCATACAGGAGGTTGAGTTCAATGCTTTATTCTGTGTCGCTATGAAATTATTCCTGACTGCATAATCAAAGGCATTCTCTACAGAAAAAGCATCGTTGGGATAGAGGAAGAAAATCGCTAAAACGTTTGTTGAGAAACATGCCCGTTAGGTGTGGCAATCACAAAGTTTGATCCGTCTTTTTTATACCATTTACGCTTTAATAACAACGCTTTTCAAATAGAAGAGGACATTTTCTAAGTCGAATCAGCATGGATAGAGTATTTATTAACATAATAATGGTATTTATTTAACCAGTGATGGTGGAGGTGCGTGGAGCGCGCATCTGCGCCAGGATGGTGGCAGAGATGCCCGCCTGCGCGGCGCAGGAGTCTTGCGCTAGAGTCTTCGCCTGCATCTTCGCGGCACGTTCCGCATCGGTAAGCGTTGGGCGAGCTGCACCGGCCGCCGGTCTGGGGAACGCAGCGTCCATGCACGTGCGCAAGCTGGTGCACATCGCCTCCGTCAGGCCGGGAATCTGATCAGGCCGGCATCGCAGTCCCTTGCCGCGATGACCGTTGCCATTCTGCAATTCCCGCAAAATATAGTAATTTTGTTTGATTTTGTCAGTTTTCATCTACTATATTGTCATAATTTTATATTGTGATATGGCTATCCCGACGGCTTGATATGACTATTCTAAGTATCACGAATTGATCAGTACTTGATATAGAATTTTATCGCTATACATTTAGCGTTGTTTCCTCTTCGACACCGTGGAGGAATAACGAATCGTTTTGGTTCTTGAACATTTCTGAATAATACTTGACAACTATTAGAGTTAGATAGTTAAAAACAGTTCTAGAAAGGAAGCTTCGGTTTGGAAAATTCATAGAAATGATCCCGCTATGTTAATTATGATCTTTCATTCACCGCTGGATCACGTCTCATATCAAAATATTGCTAATTCAAAATAGATCAGAAACTGTACCTGGGCGATGACGGCCACGATGCAGAGGGCGAGAACGACGAAGGATTTCATTTTTCTTGGTTGGTAAAAGTTAGTAATTGAAGTTTGTTGCTGGAGTCGTAGAATGGGGATGAGAGTTCAGGTGAAGCTTATATGCATTGCAAGTTTGATCAGAAATCTGTGTCCGCCTTTCTTTCCTGTGACGTCGTCAATAATCCTTTCTGAGTCATTCATTGTTAGTCTTCAGAATCGCACATCGAGATCAACTGGCAGCGCGCAGGTGACCAGGCTTGTTGACTTTTGGCTGGTTTTGACTCGTAGACAACGCATGCTGAAGCCGGACTTCTTTTCATTGCGCGCCCTCCTCATACGTACAAGTCAATATGAACGGAAGCACAATAGTTTGCGCATAACTGTATTGTCGCTTAACTGGTTCGTTGAAAGGTAGAATCTGCTAAAGCAAAGAAACATCACTGATGACGCAATTGCTTCCATTATCACAGTACCACCGCATTTGCACAGCAGTTTCTGCGCAAACTGCTGTCGTCACATCAAGCACAGAATACAGAGTACAGCACAAAACGGTTACAGTGACTGACATGATAAGGCACTTGGTTTTATGTTCACCAGCCGAGCTGCTGGGTTCCGACCGCTCTCATACATTCAAGGATTTTAAATCGTTGCTTGCTTAGTAACTACATCCAGTTGACTCATCACAGCACAGAAGTCATTTCCCTAATACTTATGAAAGAATCGAAAATACACTACTGAACACATCAATCACCATCTTTAGACCGAACATATTGAGCAAGCATCCCTCGGAATTCGCCTATCGTAGACCAATGACTGATCAAATGTGTCTTAGTCGATATCTGCCTCGTTCGTTTAAAGTACCGCAAAGCGACGCCTCAGGCTGTAGCAGAGAGATAAAAATATCCTTATCAATTTTGCGCAAACAAAACTTTATGAAGCTTCTGGACGCGGCGTGCGTCTATAATGCGCCAAAGCACACAATTAAAATTGCATTATAGCGGTGATTAAAATTTTGCAATTCTTGCAGTTTTTCCTTCCGGCGTGCCACGTGCGACCTGCGACGAACCATACGGATCTCACGCCGCACGCCTCAGAGACTCTTGCAACCTTTTTTTGAATTCGTACCGTATCCTTGCGCGAAATACTGAAAAATTGCGATATCTTTGAAAATGTAGACTGCTTGTTAGCATTGTTCGTTGCCTGAAAAATTGAGCAAGAGTTCACACTTCTTCGTTATCCGCAAAAAATTCTCGGACCAACTTCTTGGCCCTCTTGTAGGAGTTGATGCTGCCAGTTGGCAAAGCAAATGATAAAACATAACCATTTACTAACTAGTTATTTCACTTGCGCTGTCATATTACATTTGATTATACTTTACTGAACGAAAGTATCGCAGTATCATGTGAATAATCCATCTTTCATAGCAATATCACTGTTTGCATGGTTATCGTTCGATAAAAGATATGGACTGATTATATTATGCGCAAAATATTAACACTAATTCGTTTTTATTGCTCCCTATTTTGCTAGGTACGGCAAAAAATGTAAACATCTTCTTTCAACCAAAAGCCGCACGCCACAAGCGTTGCAAGGTAGCACGCCGCATCATTGTAATCTTCGCTTTAGCAGCTGCTTGCATAGGCGAAGAGCGTGGCTTGTTATCTTGACATCGCATTTTATGTATCGATGGCTGATTAATCTATTCGTCCTTTCATTGATCTGTTCAAGTAGTAGGAAGTAAAGTGCACCTAAATATGCGCAAATTTTTGAAGTCTTCATCAAACTTGAAAAAGGAAGACTGGCTTAAAAAATGCGAGGGAAACCTGAATGGAACTGCATATGATGCTATCAGTGGCAATACAAAATTATTAAGCTTCTGCTCTTCGAAAACTATTATTATACCTCCCATAGCTGATTATGAAAAGATTATGAAAAAGAATGCAAATGCGCTTGAAACTGAGAAAAACAGAAAGGCAAATACGAAGGGAAGTGAAGCGGAGATCTTGGTCAGCAAGTATTTTGAACGCTTTGGCCCTGGCGGTATTTATGTTTCAAATCTGAAAATCCTCGACCTAATTCGTTCACAACGTGGCGAAACAAGCTTGCATCATTTCCTGCCCAAAGACATTAGGGTTTGTAGTCACCTGACAGAAAACGCCGATATCGAAATCGACGGCATTTTCATTCATCCACGAATTGGATTAGCAATAATTGAAATAAAATCAGTAGAAAATTTCAAAGAATCATTTATAAATTGTCAAAACCAATTGCCTAGAATCATACGCAGAGAAAGCGGCGTCAAAGCACAGCTAAACAAACATGAAAAATTTGTCAAGGAACTGTTTGGTGTAATATTTGGAAAAGAAATCCCATTTCCTGTCTATACAATTGCCTGCGCGCCAAATGCTGATATTGGACAAAGTACCTTAACAGATGAAATTTATTTGCTTGATCAGAATGCTTTCCAAGGAAATGGTGAAATTTTTCAGTTGTTTTGGAAGCAAAAGATAATACCCGAGACTGAAACACTCGACAAAGATTTCACTCAATTTGCCGCTGTATTGATATCGCTAAAAACTGCATTTGGGCTCGTTAGTACCTTTACTTCCAATATCTTTTCTGCGTCATATGACTTTCTCAGTGAACATAAATCAGTACTCTATGACTCTGGGCGGAAGAAATCGACACAAATTAAGCAGCAAAATAAAGTGGAGTACTTTTGGCTTAATTGTGAGCAACTTAATCTTTACGAATATGATCCCGGCAAACACTTTGTTAGGGGACCTCCTGGAAGTGGAAAAACGTTGCTAATAAAAGCTAGAATACTTAAGTTTGGAGAACGTAGAGCTCGAATTTTTTGTCCACATTCACTCACTTTTCAATATCAGCAGTTCATTAATGATAATGATCTTCGAGGTAAAGCTGAGGTGTACAACTTCTCAGTACTAACAGAAATAGCAACATTTTTAAGAAAATGCTTAAGGAATAAAACGAATTTCCACAAAAGCAAATATGGGTACTTTTTATCACCCGATATTGACATTTACTGCGATGAAATGAACATCAGTACTTACCATAGACAGAATGTTCATCAACTTTTTGAATTAAGACCAGCCGATACCGACACATTTATCGTCGGAGAATCGCCAGATGTAGAATTATATCCAATCAACGCGCTCTCGGTAAGTTTTATTTTTTGAAGGGCTGTTGGTGATATGAAATATATTGACAAAAACATGCTAACGAGAGTTGAAACCAAATTTTCGAATTGGAAAATTGTGACATCTTTAAATACTAAGTGTGTTGCAAGAAGTAGACTGATAAGCACTTGCTTTTACAACACGACCGGACAGTCATTAATTTGAAAAGAATCTTAAAAATGTTAAATAATCAATCAGAGAATATAAATAAACAATGTAATCAAAGTATTCTATTTCAGAAAGCCTTCAATAGAATTTACTTCAAAGTGACATCTTTAAAAACAATGATGCGCAGTTCAATAGAAATCATCCAATATTTTCTTTCATTGAATAAAAATACAATCCGCGATGACATCAAAGCGGGACATTCCCTGCAGTTGGTTGAAGTTCGTGAGATTCCCTGCAAAGATCAATCAGAGGTTATGAAGCAAATTATTACCCTAATAGAAACGAAAAGAGACCACTACGAGTGCAGTGATATCGCAATAATAACACTGAGCGATCAAATAGATGATATTGTAAACTCACTGCAGGAAAGAAATATTTCCACTAAGAAGCTGGAAGACGATGCCTCCGTTAATGCAATTACTGTTTTGACACCAAAAGATTCAAAGTCTTACGAATGGAAAATGGTCATTGTATGGATGAACTACGATCATGAAGATGAACTACCCCTTGCAATAACAAGAGCTAGCATAGAATTGATTATTATTAAAGAACAAGAATTTCAGAATGCTATGCAAAGTCTTAGGCAATGGAACACAAATGAAATTTATGAACATTCTGAACTTGAGTACCAAAATGAAATTAAACAAATAGAGGACACTAGCATATCCTCAGTTCATAACACACAATATGAACCGTTATCAGATAAAAATAATGATATCATAATACTTCCACGGGAAAAAAATGAGATATGGAGAAAGCAAACATCCCCTTCAGAAAATGAAGCGTTTAAGTGGTACAAAAAAACAGCAGAACAGGGAAATATACAATCCCAATTTAATCTCGCACTAATGTACGAAAAAGGGCAAGGCGTTCCTCAATCGGATAAAAATGCTTTTAAATGGTTCAAAAAGGCCGCAGAACAAGATAATGCAATAGCTCAATTTTACATAGGATTGATGTATGATGANGGCGTTCCTCAATCGGATAAAAATGCTTTTAAATGGTTCAAAAAGGCAGCAGAACAAGATAATGCAATAGCTCAATTTTACATAGGATTGATGTATGATGAAGGACGAGGTGTTCAACAATCTGAGAAAGAAGCAATGGAGTGGTACAAGAAAGCCGCAGAACAAGGGCTCGCAAGTGCGCAATTTAATTTGGGATTAATAAATCATAACGAACAAAGCAACTTTCAATCGAATGAAGAGGCTTATAAATGGTTCACAAAAGCCGCGCAACAAGGCCATACAACAGCTCAGTTTGGTCTTGGATTAATGCACTGGATGGGCCAAGGCGTTCCCAAATCGCAAACAGAGGCATTAAAATGGTTTACAAAAGCCGCAAAAAAAGGACTTGCAATAGCGCAATTACATCTTGCAGTAATGTGTAATACTAACGAACACATACTGAGATTTGGTGCTAAGGATTCAGCAAGCTTTAAAGATGCTGCACAGGTTCATAGAAATGGTGAAAACTTTCATACCGAAAAAAAGCAGACAAAACAAGAAACCAAGCAAACAAATAAAGCAGCTACAAAATGGTGCAAAGAAGCAGCACAACAAGGACTTACTAGCGCAGAGTTCTACCTAGGACTGATTTACGACAGCAAGCAAGGAGATTTAAAATCTGATAAAGAGGCGTCGAAATGGTATAGAAGAGCTGCAGAAACAGAGCACCCAATTGCACAAAATAACCTTGCCGTAATGCTTTCAAAGGGTAAAGGCGTTTCTCAATCAACTGACGAAGCTATCAAATGGTACATTAGAGCAGCAGAACAAGGAAACGCTTGTGGACAATACAACCTTGGATGGATGTATCAGAATGGGCAGGGCGTTCGTCAGTCTGATAAAGAAGCTCTTAAATGGTATAGAAAATCTGCAGAACAAGGAAATGCTTGTGGGCAAAATAGCCTTGGATGGATGTATCAGAATGGGCGGGGCATTTCTCAGTCTAATGAAGAAGCAATCCAATGGTATAGAAAAGCTGCAGAACAAGGCAATGCAAAAGGACAAATTAACCTAGGATTGATGTATTGGAATGGGCTAGGCGTTTCACAATCTGATGAAGAAGCTATCAAATGGTATAGAATAGCCGTGGAACAAGGAAATGCTAGTGGACAACGTGGTCTTGGATGGATGTATCAGAATGGGCGAGGTGTTTCACAGTCTGATGAGGAAGCCGTTAAATGGTATAGAAAAGCTGTAGAACAAGGGGATGCACAAGCACAAGTGAACCTTGGAATGATGTATTGGAATGGAAGGGGCGTTTTACAATCAGACGAGGAAGCTATAAAATGGTGCAGAAAATCAGCAGAGCAAGGAAACGCTAGTGGACAACGTTGTCTTGGATGGATGTATCAGAATGGGCGAGGTGTTTCACGATCTGATGAAGAAGCTGTTAAATGGTATAGAAGAGCAGCAGAGCAAGGGGATGCACAAGCACAAGTTAATCTAGGAATAATGTATAAATTTGGGCGCGGTATTGCTCAATCAGATGAAGAAGCTGTGCAATGGTATGGAAAAGCAGCCAAACAACAAAACTCATATGCACAAGTTAACCTGGGATGGATGTATGAGAATGGACGAGGCGTTTCACAATCTGAAGAAGAAGCTGCTATATGGTACATGAAAGCCGCAGAACAAGGAAATGCTAGCGGACAAAACAGCGTTGGATGGATGTACCAAAATGGTCAAGGTGTGCAGCATTCCGATGAAGAAGCTGTTAAATGGTATGGAAAAGCAGCAGAACAAGGTGATGCAAGGGGACAAACCAACCTTGGATGGATGTATGCAAAAGGTCGAGGTGTGCTTCAATCATATGAAGAAGCCGTGAAATGGTACAGAAAAGCTGCAGATAAAGGGAATGCAGGAGGACAGAGACTTCTTGGATTCATGTATGCATGTGGTCGAGGTGTGCCTCAATCTTATAAAGAGGCTGTTTATTGGAACACAGAAGCAGCAGAAAAAGGAGATGCAAGAGGACAAAGTTATCTTGGAGTCTTGTATGCATGTGGTAAAGGAGTTCCTCAATCTTATGAAGAGGCAGTGAAATGGTACAGAAGAGCAGCAGAACAGGGAGATGCATTAGGTCAAATAAACCTTGGGCTGGCACATGAGAAAGGTCAGGGTGTGCCTCAATCTGATGAGGAGGCTGTTAAGTGGTACAGAAAGGCATTAGAACATTGGGATATAACACCAAAATGTAACCTCGAAGTTAAGATTCGGGAGGGGCGATGTATTTCTCAATCAAGTGAGCAAGCTATCAAGAGATACAGAAGAGCAGCAGAGCAAGGGAATGCAGAAGCGCAGTGCAATCTTGGATTGATGTATGAAAATGGACAATGCATACCGCAGTCTAATGAAGAGGCTCTAAAATGGTATAGAAAAGCAGCAGAGCAAGACTATTTAAAAGGACAATTTTATCTTGGATTAATGTATGATAACGGGCAAGGTGTGCCCAGGTGTGAAGTTGAGGCTAAAAAATGGTTTAGTAAAGCTGCTGAACAAGGGGACCTTATTTCGCTCTTTATTCTCGGATTTTTCTATGGAAAANAATTTCTGCCTGTACCCAAGTTCTTTACATTATCTTAGTTTACGACTGAAAAGTTTTAATTATGAACTTTATCCGCAAACATTTGCTAGAGTTACGTGGATTAATTCGATTGATTGCCGAATATTTCGTGCAAAAACTAGTTTGGTATTGTGCTGTTGCGGAGATTTTTTCAATCACATACTTGCTGCTTTATCAGAATACGACAGTTTCCCGCATCATATACAACACACTTAGTCATTTTGAAGCGCGGATTGAAAATGAAACCTTTGGCAGCGATGATTTCTTTCAGTTTGAGATACCACGTCTTGAAAAGGTAATGTTTGCTCTTTTATGGCTGATGAATGACTAATTCTGATAGGAATTATTAAGGAAGATTAATCAAAGTTTAATGAATCCCTGAAGATGAGCACCTAGTAGAAGATAATGACTTTAAGTAACAAATCGCACATGAGTTTATGAGACTGAATTGGAGTCAAGTGAGCAATTTGCGACCAAAAATGGTAATGAAGTATGATTCTTTTTCAATATCATAATAACGGACCACTTTCAGTACTACAAAGCGTCGTGGAAAGTCACGGAACTGCTGTCTGCGCACGCCATACTTTCAGCTTTGACCCTATTCATGGCATTAATTTCCATTGTACTTACCAAGTTTCAAGACAAGAAATCTTTATCTCAGAGAACACGTCGATGGATCGGGTGGCTAGTAAAATATATACTGGGCCTAGCACTCTTTGCTGTAAGTTGCTGATATGCAGATACCATAATGTGCCGTTCAATAAATATTATCATAAACGTAGCTTCGTTCAAGTGTCTTTTTTCACTAATATTTATCTTTTCAACTGAGCTTAGTTTTCTTAAGGCGCAAATTTTAGCATACCACGAATGTAAAATACTGGCACTCATTTTTAGCTGTGTAACTTTCTTCCTCCGAACTTGCAGATTTATTTTGTGTGATAATATGTGCTTTTTAGTGTTTCATACTCCTTGTAGTTCTACAAGTGAAGACAGTTACAGCCGCATTGAAATATCTAATTATATCGCGATCTAGCAGTCTCACTGAAGAAATTGTCGCGCTTCTCGAATTCGGAGCGGACAAAAATACTGACGGATTAAAACCTATACAAGATTTGTTCAGCTGCTGCGGAAT